>JAHZMZ010001594.1:0-26077 GCA_027743805.1 Lepidocyrtoides sp. E14 | reverse complement strand
TTTTGTCCTTTGCAGTCCACGAATTGTCTAAGCAAAGGTAAGTTAATCAACAAAAATTATACTATAGATATATCGATATCAGTCTGCCTTGTAAAGTATGTGTTCTGATTTTTCTTGATTCTTTTTGGTCTTCTATTTGATTAGTTAATATGGCGTCCAGTGGCTCCGGTCCTGCCGATGAAATGATGGACGTTGGAGGTGCCGAACTAGATAACAATAAAAATGAGAAAATGTTTACTCTTAAGAAGTGGAATGCAGTGGCGATGTGGTCGTGGGATGTAGAATGTGATACTTGCGCTATCTGTAGAGTACAAGTTATGGGTAAGTGTCGAATATTTTCTTTTAAGCTAAATTTAAAATAATTTCATAGTATTACTGGCTTAGTAAGGTCGTAAAGATTTAGATGGCGCATTTGTTGATGTTTCTAAGTTTGGTTAATTGATGAAGCTATTAAGGCAATGCATTTTTTACTTGATATCTTTATTGTTTCCTTTAAGTCTGTGAGAAGATAACTTGCAAAAGACAGTTATGTATTATATATTTATTTACAAGAAAAGCATTTTAACAGTCATCATTCTCATCGTCTATTATTACATATTTTTAAGAGTCATGATACAAGAAATATCCTACTTGTTGAAATCGGAACACTATTTATTACAAGTCTATAAATATGCTCCTAGTATTTGTATAGGGCCCTGAATGAAAGCTGTATAAAATATTGTAGCATAATCAAATAATATATATACATTTTACATAAAAACAACGAAGTAATTCACAGTTTTTGTATTCTTTAGTCCTTTGCCAAGAAAAGGGTTTGTTTACAAAGTGAATGACTAAATTATTATCAATTACACTATGTTACAACAATAATAATAATAGTTGTTATCACTAACATTTTTTATACTATTAACTTAAGGACTTAAATGCAGCAGACACACACTGGAAAACTTCACTGGTTCCCTTCTCTTTGTTTCACATAAAAATTATAATAATAAAATATTTTATGCATGGAACTAGCTTGTAAAAAGTTTACTCACTTACAGTACCTATAAAATATATAGAAAGGAGATGAAGAGTCAGTTTATTGACTGTTATTGTTAACAAATTTCAATGATAAGTTTGTTCAGTTAATTAAAATAGTTTAGATGAGTTCATAGTTTAAAATTACTGTCATGCATTATTAGAAAATTGTTCCGTTGTAGTGTAGTTGTACTACTACTGACCAATACCAAATTATTAAAATATTGTCAGAACCCAGCAAAACAGCCATGTATTTGTGATAAAAGAATGGATGAAGAAACAATCTTAGAAAATCATTGAATTTACTGAGCTACAGTACATGCTGTAAGCTTTATCAATAGGCAGGTTAAAATTAGCCCATATCAATTTTAAAAATCAACTCTTTAATTTTGATTGTGAGCAATGTTTACTTCATTTTTAACAATTTTGTACACTGTCTCGTTGTAATTTTAAAATACCTTTGAAATGAAGCTTCAATATTGTACTTCAATGTGTTTCAATTCAATACACGACGTCATGTAGCTTTAGCTTTGTTAGCTGTCATTTGTCTGTGATGAATAGTGAAGATTGTTTGAACTTAAAGTTTTGGCTTGATCAGATACACTTTTGTTTCTTGCTGTGTCAGAAAATTTGTGGTCATTGGTTTATGCATTACGTATTCTTTTGTTTTCTATTTCTTACAAGTTTAATTTTTAGATTTTTAACTACGTTGAAAGCTTCTTTTTATTATAAATTAAGTTTGTATGCATTAAAATTTACATTCCCATTGGGAGGGGCTTAAGATTAGCAGTAGATGAGATTCTTCGGAAAGGTCTTGTCAAATTGCGCTCAATATCTTCGAGACTTTTGCCGCGCGTCTCGGGAACACAGAAAATAATGAAAAAGATACCGAATATACAAATGATAAAAAAGAAGAAGAACGCAAAGTGTCCTCCTAAGTGTCCTACAAATTCGGGGAACGTTTTTGTCACAATAAATGTACAGGCCCAGTTGAACGCTGTGGCTAGAGCTGCGGCGTTTCCACGAATGCGACCAGGGAATACTTCACCCATCATGAGCCAGGCTGTAAATAAAATTTCAAAAAGTAAGCTTTATGAATAGAAACGAATGCGCTTGGATGATTAGTAAATTTTAAAAATGATTATTGCTTACGGATAGGCCCAAATCCAAGGGAGAATGCAACAACAAAGAGCATAAAACTGGCAAGTGGGATCCAACCCAAAGTTTCGCTGAATTCAGGGAACTCCTTTTTAATGTAGAAGAATGCTCCAAGTGCCCCCAAGCAGAGTATCATGAGGGCTTCAGAAACAAGGAGAAGCACTTTGCGCCCCAGTTTGTCAATAAGCAACGTTGCCACAAATACTGCGGCAAAATTTACCAGACCCACAATAATGGTTGACAGGTTGCTGTCAATATCTGAGTGACTTATTTCAAAAATGTAGACAGTGTAGAAGATGACAGCATTGATACCGCTAAATTGTTGAAAAAACATGAGACCCAAAGAGGCGAGAATGGATTTTCGGTATGTCTTGCTGAAAAGATCAGTCAGCTTGGTTTCATATTTTGTGCTGAGAAGATGAGCGTTCTTGATCTCAGTCATTTCCGTGCGGATGTCAGTGTTTCTCGATCTAAGCACGCCTCTCACCTCCGGCTCAAGGGTCTCTGCGAGATACACTGGAAGGGAAAGGGAAGCGATGCCAATGCATACACCGGCAACGGCACGAGCTGCATAAACCATCCAGATATTTTGTGCGAATGCGATTAGAAGCCATGCTGAAATTCAGATCCGAAAGTGGAAAAATTTACATCAATAGATTCACTTTTGCAGTAAGGATTAGGACAGTCAACTGTCTTGGGGAAAGTGAGACTATAAGAGACTTACATAGTATGAATGGGATGGAAGTGCCAAGAATGGTACTCTTTCTTCCTACAGTCTCGATCAAAGTTCCTCCGATAACGCCTCCGAGCAGGGCACCAAGTGGGAGCAAACTCCCGATCCATGATGCTTCTTCTCCGGTGGGTTCAATGACTAGAGTTGAGTTGTGTTCTACGTTCATCGTTGGAATTGCTGTGGACGTGTATGCAGATCCAAATCCGATTATCATGGAGCCTAATGATACTGCAATGGCCGCAACCACCTAGAACAACATAAAAGCAAGAATAGATAAAAATTTAAAGTGTTTTAACGATGCCTGGATGCTTAAACACGGGTGGCTAACGATGTATAGTTTGTCGTAATTATAATACTAACGTGAGATAGAATTTATGTACGTATGGAAAATGTGATAGGGATTATTAAGTAGTTTTTATTTTATTACATATTAGATACTCTTGAAGAAACTGTAGTAGTGCTTTGACTCTGAAAGTTATCGTGTGTGGGTATATGTAACTGTATAGATTTCTCTCGAAACAAAATTATTGAACGAATGAAAATATTTTATCTTCTTCTTTACTAATGTGGTCGTTTTTTCAATCAGCACCAAATTCGCATTCATCAAATTGCTACGTCTTATTGCTTGACAAATTTGCCAAGTCTTGTAGGAAAACATAGCAAAATTGTTATAATCATGCCAGTTTTTCTTGAAAGTTGATATTGATAATAACTCCCCTCATATCAACTTTAAAGAGATGACAAGTTTTATCCTATAAAGTTTGACTAATAAATTGTATTCCTTACATAACCACAATTTTTACTGAATAAATTTTACAAACTAATAGTTATCATTAATACTAGCTCTTTGCAGTTAAAATTTAAAAGCTCAATTAGTGTAAATTTGATTTTCTGTCCACGATCATGCCATAGGTCTTGTTAAGTGTCATCCGCCATTGTTTCCATCATTAATTTTTTATGGCACTTTTGGTTCCATAAATAAATCAATCTTCTCCTGTTCAGGCTCTGAACAAAACGACCAAGCAAGCATGCATATGAATTATGAAATTTATCTATACTACGCTAGGGAGATTCCCCGTGAAGTCACTAAACGTTACAAAATGTGTCTTGTTCAGTTAGAGAAAAACATCAATTCGTAGTAAATTGTAGTAAACTCAACATAGTCGTGATAAATTAAAACGGTTTATTATCGCCGACTTATATTTAATAAAATAACATTTTAATTTTGGGGTGTTGATGGTCACGATGATGTTTTGCATGAAGTATGAAGGATAATGATTACACAATAAGCATGATGAATGAGTCTCCACTTTGAACTCTTTCATGTCAATTGCTTATTCTCACAAGCAACAACTGCTATGGATAGTCGACAAAATAAATTGAATTAACTCGCGTAAAAACAGTATGAAAGGAAAAAAAATTGTCGCATGTCATAACATGCTGGAGGCTGAAAATTGGCTCATCATATTGATGATGTGAGATGGCTTTATCACGCTATAGGCACTATTTCATCAGTTAGTTACAGACACAGAATATAAGGCAGATGAATGCAAAATGTATTTTATTATGTGTATTGTATTCGTTTGTTTTGAAATTTTAAAATGGGCACAGCACACAATGAAAAATGTCCAATTCACTTGCTTTTTTGTTTTTAGGTTTCTATTTGGTTTTTTCATTTAAAACAATGATTGAATATTCAGCAAGATTTATTTAGGTATATTTATCATACCTGCGACTTTGTACATTTTGGTCGCGGCTCTTGAAGCCCTGTGGAAACTTGAATTGGCACCTCAAGGTTGCAATGTGTATCTGATCGTAAAAGCATTTTGAAATTGTCTGGAAACTCTAGTTGTTAAAATCACACAGTCAAGTCACAGGAAACCCCAAAAAACTGTGATATAAAAAAACACTTTTCTCTTTTGAAGCAGATGTCAGCTAGTATCTTCTTTTTGAAAATTGTATCGACGGTCACGTATCTAATGTATTATATATAACCGATAACTTTTATGACACTGACTCTAAAATACGCTTGGTTGAGTTCCAAAAAACTTGTTGTTTTACGAAAAAAAAAATTGAAAATAACAGTAATAATGTCCTAAATAAAGGAGAGGAAATAACTTTGCACTGGCTCTGGTGAATGGAAGAGGAGAAATGAGAGATATTGGAAGAGCAATTGTGTCCTTTTTACATGACTTCCCTCTCTCTTTTTTATATTATTATTATGTTTCACTGCCGAAACACATAGACTGTCTACATCATGTGTCGCCTCCAAAACATGTACATATTTATTGAGACAAATGAAAATCAATTAGTTTTCTCAGCAACACACAGATAACTGGTTTCCGACAGTTTAAAACGAAAGCTTGCCTTTTTACACGAGGATAATGGAAGGATAATGATTTTACTCTACGCAGTTTATAGTATCATTATATTTTCATTCACAAAACGAAAAAAACCTAAATATTCTTTGCTCATCTTATTTATATCTCCTTTTTTTAATGAACTGATCAGTCAGGTACTACGATACTGCGTATTCTTTTGACTTTATTTGATAAAATTACACGGAAGTTAAAATGAAAAATGCGTCTACAAATCATTGAACACCAGTAGTAGCTAGTTGTAGAGAGCTGTTAAGGCTGTTGCTTTTCAAAGAGAAAATACTTAAAATGATAAAAAATTCAATTCTGAACCAGCCCCGGCTGGTACTCGATTTGCCAATAAGAAAGGCGATGATGATTTTCTTCCTACGAGACTAGGATACTGACTGAAAGTTATTTTTGACGGAGACTGACTTTTTCCTCTCTTCAAAAAAACGATCGTGTAACTAACTGCTCTACTAAAGTGTTCTGTTTTAAATTACATTTAAAAACAGTTTTACGATTAAACAACCAAGTAGTATTAGGAATAATAAGGAGGTATGCTAGTAAAAGGACGCGAACATGAGCGTCGTCACACACGCATCATGATTTGGTTTTGACATTCCAGCAGTAAGGTCTTCATAATTTAATATAAGATTATATACGTACATATATCGCGATAGCGGTTTTGCTAGCTAAACAAAGATGATTGGAAACTCTTCAGTCTTTTCTCAATTCTCGTGCGACTTGCAATGATATTTAGCATTGGTAGCTGTGGATTCAAATCGAGTTTCCTATTATGAACCACAACCACTGAATAGACTGAGGCTGAACTATTGATAGATGAAATTATGTACAAGACAATATGGTTTTACGTCAAGAGGCATCTCTTCCACCATCAATTTGTGTTGCGATTTTAATGAATATATATAATAAATACAATGTATTTATTATAATGTCTAATTTCGTTTTGTTGAATTTAGTTTCTACTTAAGACCATTTTAGTATATGAAGGTTTAGGTGCATGTTTAAGATGATAGACTATAGAATCTACAGTGGAGACACAAAATTGGAAGATTTATATTATTTGCTTAGTTTTTTTACATGATCAAATAATTGAATGATGGAAGACAATCTCGCTCGACTGGAATACATTTTTATAATCTTGTGAACAAGTTCAAGAGGCATCTCTTCCACCATCAATTTGTGTTGCGATTTTAATGAATATATATAATAAGTACAATGTATTTATTATAATGTCTAATTTCGTTTTGTTGAATTTAGTTTTTACTTAAGACCATTTTAGTATATGTATGTTTAGGTGCATGTTTAAGATGATAGACTATAGAACCTACAGTGGAGACACAAAATTGGAAGATTTATATTATTTGCTTAGTTTTTTACATGATCAAATAATTGAATGATGGAAGACAATCTCGCTCGACTGGAATACATTTTTATAATCTTGTGAACAAGTAGATAATTTGTCTGTCAACCATGACCATCATCGTTCGTTGCTCGTTTTTTGCCTGAACGCCTTCCAATTGCTTTTCTTGCATTTTATTGCGTCAGTTTTGAGAGAAAATGTTTGCATTGGATTTTCGCAAGATAAGCAACAGTAAAACTATTGACTCTTAACCAATTTTGCTATGTATATGCATATATGTATATTTGTTTGTCCTTCCTGACTCGGGCTTATCTAAATTTTAATTAACAGAAAAATAATACGAACGGATGCTGGCTCATGTCATGACATTTTAAATGGAGCGAATATCGTCGTCTAATCAATATAAGCACATGAATAACCCAACAATTTTCCCCCTTGACATCGTCATCTCATCACCACCATCTGCGAATATCTAGAGAGAAGTAGTTTCATGTCAACTTTACAAACAAGTAATTAACTAACTAGAGTGAAGAACAACAACTGGAAATAAAAATGCCGTCAATGATTACCTATTATCGTAAATCCCATAAATCATAGTGGAAACGTAAGAATCCGTGTTTTTCTTAATTTATCATGTGGGTTGGCTAAGATGAGATGACGGTAGACAGGGAAATGTTCTTAATGGAAAATTTTCGTTTATTTCATGATGGTCATTATTTTAATAAATGACACAACTAATGTTGATGTGAATATTATGGGATTTTAATTTGTTTTCTTTTGTTTAGTCAATTGAAAAAATACTGCTTGTATTTTCTTTATATCCCAGCAGAAAATTACATTCTATTTTGTCCAAAAAGTAAACATATTATTATCTATTACCTGGTACCAGTAACGCCGTACGCTTTCCACGAGTCCCGTCAGAAACATTTTTGTTTACTTCTTGTTTACTTTACTTTTGAATATTGTTAGGCTAGGTATAGCCTCTGATACAAAGAACTTTCTGAACTAGTGTCTCTCGTCCAATTGTAATTTTCCGCTTAAGTCAATCAAACAAAATGAAAGCTAAGCTACAAACGGAATCTTTTTAGGTCGGAAATTTATTGAATCCTGACCTGCCTTCACATTTTTCCACGCAACAAAGACATTTATTTACTGTCCCCAACCACACTAATGTACTATTCGAAGTGGTGACTCTCTAGCATTGATTGAAAATGCCAAAAATCAAACAAAAAGTGAATCTCCAACTGAACCTGTTGCAGTGAAAAAGTTGCATGCGCATTTGCCTTTGTCTACTACGATAATTAAATTATTCTCTCTTGAAGCTTGTTTTGCGTGTTTTTGTTGTTGCATTGCATAATTCATGCTTAGTGAGGTGAGTTTTAAGTACCTATATAATAAACAGGATAATTAATTAAATTGATCTTCATTATTTCGCCAGTTCATTGCTCAGTGAATGTCAGTTTTTTTTTGTTTGATGTTGCATGAATACATTCAGTGTGACTTGTTGTGTTGATATACTGCAACTGTGATTTATCATGTCTTTGTAGCTTTTCATGATAGAAAGTCCTTTGCATTTTCATTAAAAATTGGGATAACATTTAATGCAACACTAGCTTTTATTTAGAAACAAGATGCAATTACATTTGAATGCAAGAAATATATATTGATATTTGTAGTGCAATGTATGTATACCTGTCTCGCAAAGGCAAGGACAAGGTTAACTAACAGCTTCGCTTGCAAATTTTTAAACTTTTGATCCTGTTAAAATATATTTATCATGAATGTAATGACAAAGTGAAGGCTTTCAAAAATTTGCTTTGAAAAGTTTGATAGGGATATGTATATATAGGTATCATTCTCTAAGCGAACTTCGCTTTCATAAGTAAGTACAGAGGTACTAGCACGGTTGCCTACAATTTAATTACCTATGTATGTCTAAAAGTGAATACTGGATGTAGCAGATTTCAACTTTTGCATTTGCCTCGGTTCTATTCAAGATGACAACATTATATTACTTGTTTTTTGAGGTCACTTTAATTTTCATGCCTGGGATCTTAAATGCGACCAAAGTAATTTGAATTATTTTTAGTGATGAGAATGCGCATATTGTGTAAATAGTAACATACGTACACCAGTAGTGGTGTAACACCACTGCTTTTCATTTTTGCCGTGATCGTCATCTCTCTGGGAATTGTTATTAGGGTGCATATGGTTGCACACCTTAAAATATTCAATAAAGTTGCCTGCCTTGCTCCATTACTGGTAAATACCAGAAATGTTTTGTGATTGCAAAACAAACAAAAGCTGACAAAATCAAAAGGGACATCATTTTGATGGTTAGTTGTCGTGATTATCAGTTTTCATCAGCACAACTTTATCCCTGTTATGATAGGAATGGCTCATGCTAATTTACTTATTCTCTCCGTTGTGGATCAAAGTTGTAAAGAGTAAGAACGTTGAAGAATGATAAATAAAAGAAGAAGAATCAGCTTAATTCTATATACATAATGCACTACAAATTTTATAGTACATAATATTTCCTTATCTCTTTTTATGTATGTATAAATATTGTACAGGTGCATTGTTACAAACACGAACGAGCCTTTTTTAGTAGTTATTAGTGCTTTTAACTAATTTCTACTTTATCATTTTTGTTCGAGTTTTTATTGTTATTTTAGTCATCGAAAATTTTATATATTGAGATATGACATGAATATGAATGCTTATGAACGTTTATGTGAACGCGACTTTTTTCCGGAAAAATCTCACAAAAGCTAACTTTAGCTTGAAATATTCACGAAAGGATGTCTAACTAAAGATGTAGTTTCTTAAATACATACTTAAACTTACGTACAAACATACCTACCTAACATGTAGGCATAAGCATTAAGCAAGTTTAGGGATGTTTCTTTGCAAGGTGCACAATATTGAGTCAGAAGTAAACTACCACTATGTAGTGTCAACTAAAGTATCTTTCATTTTCCAGTCACAAATAATATACATTGCTGTACATTCTTGGCTTTAATGATTTAACGTCTGACATTTACAATGATCTTGTCGATGAATCCTCTCAATCTGGCGTGTATTATGTATGTTACCTACTAAACCTTTCATTCTCCTTGTCTTTAAATATGCGCCAATTCAAACCTAAATATATACATTGGATTTATAAGCACAAGTCGAATGACCGGTTTTGGATATGGATCAATGAAAGTTCATATGTATCGCTATAGCTTTTTGGTGACGCTTGTAATGGGATGACGTTCTTCCTACCATACTGCGTGCGTGCTCATACTTAACATTTTGGCTAGTTCATTTTCACGAGAGAAATCAGAACAGAAATAAATACATTGAAAAATATACCTATGCATATTAAATTGTGCGTTTTCGTGAAACTGAACCGGAACTATTTCTTGAATTTAAACCTAAATGGCTGTAAACATGTTGAAGCGTATCAATCAGCCAATGAATGAGATACCAGTTGGAAGGGATCAAATCAAGCAAGATCACAACAACTGCCTTCCAATATTAGCTAGATTAGGTAACCAACTACAAACAAAATAATATCATAGGTCAACATCATGAAGTTTGAGCGTTCAGAGGACCTATGATTTTTTCGCATCAACATTAAAAGAAATATTAGTCGATTCAGAGTTTCCAGCTTGTACTTTAATTCATTCTTGAAACGGTAAACTAAACGGTAAATGACCAGATCAAGCTATATAATTTTATGCATTCAGACAGCCACTTGAGTGCGATCAAGTTTCATTCTGGCCAAAGCGTAAAAGTTGTTATCTGAACTACTGTCAACTGTATCGTATCATTTTATTAAACTTTTTGCCTTAACCTTGGATGGAAATGTACGTTTGAAATAGCTTGCATAATGGCAACTTAATTGCATTTTTTAAACAAATTATATTCAGACTTTTTATTTCATACTAATTTAACTTAGTGAATTTATCCCTGTAATTATCTTTACTTAATTAGAACGTAATTCTCCAGGTAGTGTGGGTACATTTATTTTCATTCATTCTCGTTTTATAGATTTTTCTTCACATTCAAATAGTACTCATGCATGTGTACCTAATAGGACCCAGTCAAAAAGTAAACCGCACGAACATGCTCCTTTCACAATAATTCCAATAACTACATATTATATACTTTCAACTTTCAAGTAATTTTCTTTTATACAATATTTGTGTTAGATGTGTTTACGTATCTTAAATCTTTCATTGAGCACTACGTCATCTCAAATTAGACATATCCCTATTTTTCCACTAATACGCAAATACTTTTGATCACAAATAAAGGTGTACTTTAAAAGAAGCAAAATAAGTTGTAAAGTTTTTTTTATATGGGTTTATGTACAATGGTGATTTGTAAATGAGAAAATCACGAAACGCTACAAGCATCCACTTAAGGTGTCTTTTAGTTACTCGTGGCATGTGAATGTGAATGAGAAAAGGCCTCGGTAGTTGCAATATAATTATGGCATGCTTTCTTGGTTAATGATACTCTCGTTTATGTAGATGATACCAGATGTCCGCCATTCTTTTTTGGTAGTTTTAATGCTTTTTGGGTGTTGCTTTGTTATGCAAGTAAAATGTGTAAAAATGCAATGCCCTTTTTATCACCATCCAGTTTTTCATCTGCCAATTTGATTGATCATTTTATCAACAATTGAAAATACTGCATCATCCATCAAATATTATGTACATAGCGTCAATAGCGGCACCATAAGAGGTGTGTTTTAGTGGAGAGTTTCTACTGGCTGAAAAACAGGTGGTTGTCCTCCCTAACAAATGAAATTGCGAGTTTCTTATCAACCTCCGGCTTCCGAAATAATTATTGCTTTCTAATGATACAAATCATGCATTTGTTTTGGAAATTGCAACAGCAAATCCCAGCTAGTCGGTAAAAAACAATTTGCGTATTTTTATAATGTGTTTTTTATTGTAATGAAGATGTCGGCTACACTATCATGTTTTCAATGTTACTATACTATGTCATGGAGTGGCATGTGTATGATGAGATGGCGTTAGTATGAGTCTTTATATCGTACATCGTACAGAATAACCATTATCTATGATTATCTTCAAAATTATAATTATCTTGATTTCCAAAAATATAAAGCAATTGCGTGTCACGGAATTGGATTAATTTCATGACTTGATGTAATGAAGGGCAAACAATCAAAATGCAACCATTTTTGCGTCGCATCAAACATGGTACCATTAATTTGCAAGATGCGCCGCTGCAGTAAAAAAACAAATTACGTATGCACAAAAGCTAATTTTTAAACCAATCAATGATGTAATGTTCTAACAAGAGATAATAAATAACTGTCGCTTGTACTCGTGGACAAGAAAATGTACTTTTGGACCTTTTAAATTTAAATTTGGCCATGGGATTCGAAATGCGAGTGAGTGGGCTTTGTTATGACTGACAAAGTGAACCAACAAGTGGAGTGGCAAGTGGGTGAAAGTCTGTTCTGTACAAATATCATAGCGTGCACGTGTTTAGTACCAAAACACGCTCAACTAACTTTAACCACTAAATGCTTGTCGATGCTGTTAATTTTTCTATAAAAACAGTTTCTCGGAATGTTGCCAAAATACCACGTATTCATGTTTTACATAATAACAAAATTGCCCATTATGCGACAAGGGCAAGCTGCTACTTGTTGATATTGCGGAAGGAAAGATACAAGTTTTATTTTTAGACTGTAGTAGTAACAGTTTTTCCTTGGACTTTTGGCAAGCAACCGTGAAGAGTAGTAGTGTATTATAATTAAACAAATAGCGGATAATAGTCAGATAGAGACGCAGAGAGAAAATATTGTGAAAGAGCCACGCGTAAAGATGCGTTCTACGTAGATATATGATGGTGTTTATTCCATTTTCTCGTTAGCCTGAACTCAGAATAACTAGTATTGATGATTGAAAAAGTATTAAATATATATATATAAAAATGAATTCTTACCTGGCTTTTCCTGGTCCTAAGCCTTTTTATTAGACCCTGTTTTTTTGGTTTTACAACGTTGCTGCTGTTGTTGCTTGTGGTTGTTATACTATCTTCGTCACTGTTAGGTAGCAGAGATTTGGTTGTCTGGTCCTTGGAATCGCCTTTCAAATGGTCGACTTCCAATGTAATTTTGGAAAGGGTTCGAGAAAAATGTATGGTGCCTACAGTTGATGATCCCATTTCTTTCAAGGACATGTTGTCTTCAGCCATTAGAGTTCGTGAGGCGGTCTCCTCCTCATCAGAGAATGCTCCTTCGTCGAGTGGGTGTGGGATTGGCAGTATTGTCGTTTCGGCTTCCACCCCGTTGATTGTCAGAACGCAGGACAAATTATCACATTCTACGCGGCTTCCCCGTTCTTGTTCGGATACTCCTCCGAGAGATTGAGAGTCTTCTGATGTGAGTCCCATTGTGATACTTTTACTATCTTAAAATAGTTTCCAAACTTAACACAAAAATTGGTCGTCTTAAATTCCCCAAAATACTAGTCTTTTTACTATTGTCAGCAGTTTAAAAAATCAAATTTTCTTTCCCCTACATCTACTGGTGCGGTAATGATGGTCCGGCGCTTTTGGACCCTTGAGCTCAAGTGACTGAAGAAGGTAGTACCCGACCGCACTATACCTGTATTTATTTGATGGCTTGAGCTCACATGTCTTGCATTATCATCATTAGCTCGCATATAGGCTTACGCTGTCTATTGATGTAACAATGGTATGTAGTGGAACTTAAGGCAAATTAGATAATGTGTTTTCGGGTACCTCCAAGTACCTATGTGCGTCTATGTGCATGTACAGGAATCAAATTATATGTAAAATCGAGTGTGCGACATATAATGCTACAGTAGATGATATCCTGTGTTTTTCCGCACTTAAGGATTTCCTTTGTTTGGGTAGGTATTTATTGCAAGCAATGCTCAATATTTTTGTTCTCACGTCTGCATCAGCATGCACATACAATTATTATCTTTCTCTTATATATGTATAAGAAGATCACAGCATAATCCCTCGAAGCATTTTAAGTGGTTGTAACGTGTGGTGTGGCTAATGGTCTTTCTTCAGTGGTCGTGCCTCGTAATACTTGAAGGGCATGACAAAAGTCCAACTGGAATGCAAAAATTGACAAAATAGTGTTTAAATATTAATGATGATTGCATTGAACCTCTCTATGATTTACCATGCATCCAACAAAAATTCGACCCCGTCGCAAACCTCTCTATCTCTAGACTCGGTAACCTTTTAGTTTTTTGTTTTTCTATGAAAGTCCACGAGAAACAAACTAGGTAGGTACTGACCCAAATAAATCTACACGTGCAGTTCTGTGTAATCCATATACCTATCAACCGTAAATGCGAATTTATTAGCCCCGAAGAATTTATTAATTTTCCCCATATCAGGAAGGGGAATTATTTCAATAGGGGGCTTTATATGAGTAGAGGGCGATTGTCGATATGGGTATGATATAGATATGGGCTTTATTCGAGCATGTACGGTATATTAAATTTAAGGTTTTCTACCTTGTTTCATAATATGGTTGTCAGCCGTGCTGGACTATGCGACCAAACGAAAAAAAAACAAGAAAAAATTCAAAACTTTCCAAAGAATTGCTTACGAATTGATGATGATTTTTAAGAGAAAATGTTGCATTTTAGAAAGAGGATCAAAGTAACAAAGATGACTACTGAGTACTAAATATTCAAAATTTGTTATTGTCCATGACTTTGCATGTATTTTGCATACGTTATTAACTGTGCAAGGCTGTTGTTTCTTTGTTTCCTCTTTCTTTATTTTCAAGGCAAGGATTCTTGTTTACTAACTTGAGAATAAATGAAATAATAGGAATGTGGAATTTTTTTGAGTTTTTGTGAATACGAGAAAACTTTGTAATTTGCCCCCTTTTTTATAAGCATAATATAGCAGACAGATACCAAGAAACAATTTACAAATTCTAAAACCAAGTTCCTGTTCGTCTTGGGTCTGTTGAATCTTACTTAAATAACACTATACTACTACTACTACTTATTTTGCATCTCTTATCGCCCCAAAACTAATAAAATGGTGTAATTGAAATGGTTCATTTCGTCGTGTTGATCCTATGGTATCTCTTGAAGAAAGCATGATAAGATAAGGCGCTTATCACAATCTTTGCTAAAATTTGCTTAGTTCTCATGCTTTTTCTGGCTAATTTGCGAAGAGAAAAGTAGCAAGTAGCTCATTATATAAATAAATACTCTTTCCACAACTTGACACGTTTTTGTCTGACTTGAAGACGCATAGATAAACACTGCTTCTCTAATAGTGACCTGTATACGTGCGATGTAAATAATATAAAATCATATTTTTCCCATTTTTCGATAAGTTGAGTCTCAAGAAAAAAAATTATCTTTTTAAGTGTTGAAAAGAAACATTAAGTCAAGTACATATGAGCATCTGCACAAGTCGTGCATGACACTTGATTTGATGACATGATGTGTCAATATCTCTCTCCCTTTATATAATCAACAATCCTAATTATTTTGCGTGGCAAATGTAATGTCAACTTTTTCAATGAGTCTCTCTCAGAGAAGGAGGTTTATTTTCTTGTTTATTTACATTTTCGATAATCCAAAACGAATGAATACAATGCAATCAATTATTCGTCTCATTTTCATGATGGTCAGTTATTTTGCACACATAGAAGAGCCATATAGTGTGAACACTACGAATGTCTTCCGTGTATCACACCAAAACCTTATTTTTTAAAACTATAAGCATCCCAACAGAAATTTGGAAACTCACATGCTCACTGAATGATCAATTAAATCACCGGCAACTGCCGAGTATTTATATTTTAGTAGCAACACGTAGTAGAGGAAAACAGATGCTAAATTGTTGTTCTTTCTTCCAATTCCTAGTTACTTCCAACATTACCACTAACCTAATAATGAATATATATAACTTATCAGGCAGTTGTAATGTAGCATACCATAAATACTTGGTATTACCTATTACGCATATTGGTAAAAGTACGTCGATCACATTTTTGCAAAAGTATATTGATAGACACATGAGTTTAGTTATATGACTTGACATTGCATGACCTGATTTTTTTCCTGTGTTATGTAAATAACAACACTACTGCCAGTGCCAATATGTAAATATGTAGTCGACTGGGGAGTTAGGAAACGGCAAGAAACAGGACGCGTTATGGAAGGAAAACTGAGGATAAAACAAGACAAAGCGATTGCATGATGTTTTCGTTCTGAACAACAAAAAGCATTCACAACAACCTATTAGTACTTTTGTAATGGAATGTGTGGCTCATTAGGAGTAAACTGGAAGTGGCAAATGGAAATAAGAGGAGATGATGAGCACGCCATCCGTCATCACTTTTTGTGTCGTTCGTGGACAACAAATCGCGAGGAATGGTGGTCATATAAGCGATGCCTCTTTTTTATCTATGTTGTTGTATGTCTTTCTACTGCTGAATGAAGAAAACAAACAAACCACATGGACACCACATGCAAATCTAAAAACTGCAGTTTTTAAATAGTACATACAAATGCAACGGAGAAGATGATCAAACTATGTATTTGGGTCATAAAAAGATTCCCTGAATGTTTAGGTTTTATGATTAACATAAATGGTAGGAAGCAGTATGGCAAATTTTTAGGCTCATGTAGCTTACGGAAGATGCAATACTAAATACATAAAACATAACAGTCATTCAACGCCGGTGTCTGGTACTTTTCCCATGTGGGAGAAATAAATTACACTACATTGGTAATTATTTGCACGGATCGACTGCTATGTTTCATTGTATAGTATTTGCATGAAGAAAGACAGCAGCCGTGAAGAAATGAACCTAGTAGTCGTGTATCAAACATACCTAATTATCGTCACTGTTATATTTGCCAGCTGCTGAGTTGCTAAAGCGGGATTATAGACCTGCAAAGCCTAAACGTTTCGCAAATACTGATGTGATGACTTTTTCTAGAGTGTAGAAGGTTATATTGGGTATTTTTCAATATTTGCCTACATATTATATTTTACTCTCGGTCGTTAGCGGATTTTTTCGGATATACTCCTCTAATATTTGATGTGTGAACATTTGAGTATCATGCAACGGTGGCATGTTTGGAATAAAGAGCGATAAAGATGGAAAATTTTGAAAGCAAAAAGTAAGGAGGTGATAATTATTTCTGAACTCGAAGAGCCTTGGATATAATGTCAATGTTGTCTAAATGTCAAGTCGTTTTTTCCGGATTTCTTAATATTTCAGTGAACTGGACATTCATGAGAGTATAATGAATGACTTGTGGGCAAAATAGATGGGCATATTTGGGATGAGAAGGTAATATTTCCAGTGAAAATGTAATAGTAGGTAGATAAATGTTAAGTTTATATGAAGATTGGAATTTTTGTGAAAGGGAATTAGAAACTTAGAGCCTGGTAGGTTAGTTATCTATATAGTAATTCCATATAAAATGAGTAACTATGTATGTAATTACAAGTCCCGAGTGTATTTCGTTTGATTGAATTGTAAGAACGTGTCATACATACGCTACCTAAATAAAGGGATTTTGTACTCTCTAGACTACAAAGGGACCAGCCTTATTTCTGTCCACCAGCTAATTAAATCCTTTCACTTGAATATGAAGGACAATCATATGTATGCCCCATCGTTTTCTGGGTTACTTATAGATGGGATGGGACCAATATTTTAGTTTTCATCAAATCTTTTCCGATTACACTACTATCAGAGATTAGTGCGATCGTGCAAAGTTTGCACTGCAAATAAATGAAATCTTTCTTTACCGGTGTTGACAAACTCTTTCATGTAATTTTATTATGAATTTTTGTCGATACCGGTATACCATGAATTTTTTTGCAAATAAAACGTTTTAAGGTCGAGATTAATGGATGTTTTATCGACTTACCTTCTGCCAAGTAGTGTTGAATGCTTACTCTAAAGATTTTCACAAGTAAAACACATGAAATGAGAGTCAGTTCAGTCTCAGTCAGTTGCTTGTACATAAGTTGTAAATTATTACTGATCTACTTTCTTTCACTGTTTTGGTGGCAATAATTGTAGATTTGATTAACCGAGCATTTAACTATGATCCAGAATTATTATTTAAAGTTTGAGAATGACAATACTGCCTTGTGAGAAATCATATAAAATCACTCAGTATGTAGTCAGGAAAGTTGTTAATTATAAAACTATTTACACGTCTTGGTGTGACCACGAAGCACATTAGGGGAGTTAATGACGGTGGTTAATTGAACCATCACGTTATGACGTGTTGGAGAGCAATTTCTCCGTTCTCCTCTCTGATAAGCAGTTGAAAACAGAATGAAGTGTCAGAAGCAAGAAACGCACGCTCTTATTGTGCATTAACCATTGTCAGTATATTTAAGTTTTCTTGTACACAATATTATTATGCAATTAGTGGTGCTACTGTGGGGAAAGAATTGATGCGAAAACAAGATACATGGTCCAAGCAGTACATGGCTTGCTTCTCAAAATTGCTAAAAAAAGTAGTTTTATGATTAAATCTAGGAGGTGTGGACACGTATACGTGGCGTAGCAAACTTTCGGTTAGCTAGCTTCGGCGCATTGTCTTTTCCTAGAAAGGTTGAGAGAGAGAGAAAGGCAAGGATATAAGGAGGATTGGCCGCTTGTTGCATATTTTCTTGTTTTTGCTGTATATAATTTTCCACGTAACCTGAATGCGACAGCAAGCACATAGTATGCAGCTTTTCAAAAATCGTTCATTTTTATGATAGTGGTATTGATATCAAAACATGCGTATTCGTGTATAACTTATAAAATGGCATATGACTTTTGATTATTTGATTGCTTTTAGTGGATATTGGAACATTTATTAATGCAGATGAGAGAGATAATTTGCAGATAGAATTGAACTTTAGTGCTTCACTGTCAGTTGTAAAGAAATGAATAAAGTGATTATGAAATGCACTCTTTGGGCCGTATCTCTGGTATACATATATGCAGGTATGTACATTATCTACATAATCATATGTGCGGCCATGTTTTGGCGTACTTCTGCTGATAAAACTTTTACTCCTTCAGTCTGAACTTTGACCATATTGTTTATTAGAATCTTATCAGGGTATCAGAGGAAAGTGTGAAGGAAATTAGTAAAGATAAAAAGTGTGACAATTTGCATGGCATGACCATGACTATAAAATGACAATGGCTTTGTGCCGAGCGCAATGGTTTTAACAAGTACCCTTGTAACTGTCAAAGCGTAAAAACTTTGTCATTTGTCAAGTGTCCTTTACTACGTGTGTGCGAAAACACTGTTGTTAATCACAGGCTTACAATAATTTTCATTATAAAAGGTTAATTGCGTGTTTCCTCTTCCAATATTAATAGATTACGCGTTGCATTATGAAAATTGGAGAGAATAAAAGCAAATCATCAGATTGTTTCACGAGAAATATGGCTTCATATGACAGTGAACACAACATGGAAGAGTAAAAAAGCTGTTGTATTATAAGTTTTTTGAGATTAGATGGTTATCATCAAGCGATGTTAATGCTTATTAAGTGGTGCACCGCTTTTACAAGAACTCATATTGACGTTTAGGTATATACATACAATTACCTATGCACAAATGCTAAGGAAAATTTTGTTTTTGAAACCGAGAAATTTATATTTATTTCAGGTAAAAGTCTAATCTTTCACTTTTCAGTCCTATGCACTTTTCATGCTAATGCATGTGGAGGGGAAACAGCAGTTTTAGCAATGTTTGTGTATAAACCATGCTGAACATGTCGTCTGCACGTGTTTAACTGTCATTTCAATATCTTATCCAACTTAAGATTCCGGTTATTCGGTTTTTGGCTTTCAACTGGGAAAGTTGGTAAACAACGTTAGACTGTCCGATCATCAACTTTGTGCGTGCTCATATGAAATTTCTGTTATGAATCAGCCTTTCTTGCACGACTAGAAACCGTGCATGCACTTCCTCTTTACAGTGTAACAAAGTTATTTTAGGGCAAGGAACTGAAAATGAAGCGATGCTAAAACATGCGAAAAATAGCAAAACATGCCTAACCAACTTTTTCATAAGACGGAGTCCAATGCAGAACTGCAAACCCAAAGCAGACGGAAAGTCTGCTACTACTGTAATAGCAATAAAATGTTTTTTTTTTGATAATGAAAGGCTTGCAGTAAAATTCAGAGTGAGAGATGCGATACATTCTCATGAATTTGTCCATCTGGACGTGAACAAAAGTAGATGATCCACTTTTTTCTGTCCAATCTTTATCTAACTGCGTGTATGTAAAATTGGGGTTTTTGCAAACATGCAATTATTTTGATAACTACTATTTGCTAACTATTCTAACTAGCAGACAGCATTATCATATGTAAGTTGTAATTATTAATTTTTTGCGCATGACTATGACTGCATATCTTTGACATGGTGCAACGTAAGATTTGTAAGGTTATTAATCGCACTCACCGGCACAATTGTATAACACTTTATAAGAGTGTTTCATATTTTAGGGTGTTGTTTAGTAGGCAGACATCTATAACATCTTCAGCTTTCAGTTACTGCTAGCGATTTCACCTGAATTTGAACGGGATTGCTTTGTCTGCCGACAATAATTGAAAAGAATAACATTCTCAGTCAGTGCTCGTAAAACCAATGTCCTTTGTATTCAAGAGATCACACACACACATTTTGCACAAAAAGTGTTGTGTCGACCAAACATAATTAAATAGAAATCAATCCACATAGGCATTTTTTTCTTGGATATGTTTTCTACCTAAACTACCTACCAATCTGCTTTTTTACAATCTATCTGTCTACATAAAGCAGAAACCGTTTCTGGGATATTTTCCCATGGCTTATTATTCTCTAATTTACCCTTCTGGCCCTAATAAATGGTTCATTATGTATGTAGGAACATTGCCTCAATTTTCTTTTGTGAAATGGATAACTGGTTCTATCCAGTTCCATCCGCTTTCAAAGAATTGACAAAAGAACGCATGTGGACAGTCCAGCATTTTTGTGGAAAGTACCTATGTATTTCTTTGGGATTTTGGCCGCTCATGTTCTTTCATAACAACAAACACCGCCTTCTTACTTTGAGGTTGGTCGGTGGAGAATACACGTGCACTGGTGTAAGGTGGTCATCATGACCTCATAAAAAATAGAAACTCTGAACGATTACTGACTGTTATGAGAATGAATAGAAAACGTGAAGAAGAAAATTTTTGTCAACAAAGGTACATTTGCTTGACTCTGTCTTGCTGGATTTGGATTAAAGATTTAACAAAGACCCAAGCCAAGCGATATTGGAGCGTATGTTTGTATGTATGTACATCACGTGGACGTGCTTATCACAAATGAACTTTTCTCCGACAAATGCAAGTGTTTCAGTCTCTGAAGATGCGAATCGTTGTTTTTTAAATGCTTTTTTTCTGAATGTTTCTTTTGAGTAGCTCTTTCGTAGAAATATCAGTCAGCGCTCACGCAGCATAAATATGTATTTGTAGGTTTTTTTCTAAAATAGAAATTCAGAGTAAATTGGCAGAAACAGGAAAGTTATTTGAGTTCATTCGCCATTTGAAAATCATGTTCTGTAGAATCGGAAGACACGTGAACAAGGCATGAGATTATGAATATTACTGTTACAACTATCGTATCATGGTACAAATGGAATAGGTATTTACATATCGTGGAATAATTTATTTAAAATGCTATTTAAAATGCCAGTTGCCTTTGTACTGTGCAAGCAAGCACAATCATTTATTGTATCGTTTCTCTATTTCTAGCGAAATAAATAGAAGCGATGATATGAAAAGGTTAGTTTGTTGCGTAAGAAGAATAAAAGCAAAGAGTTCAGCAAAGTTTTTTTTTCAAGCATGCATGCAAACATGCTCAGGGATCATGATCGCTTCTTACTTACTGTTAGTGGTCTCATTACTATTGTGAAAAGTTGGAAATAGCATTGTTCCGCATATGCATATACGCTCCTATTTTGAGCATGTATACCGAGTGACTCATTGAATTATTATAAACAACGGACTTGTGATTCGAAGGTGCCTTTGCTTCCCGACTTTTAAGATGAATAACACGGATGAAGGAAGCCTAGCTAGTATAATGTAGGAATTTAATTGACGTAAATGTATGGAAAATTAGTTTGGGAAAACTTGAATGAACAAATTGGTGGATTCAATCTAGGTTTTAGGGCATATTTTAGACATAATGGTTGCAGTATTATGTGCTTTAATACGTACTAGGGCAGGTCATGGTCATGGCTAGGGCAGAGATATACATACATGCAAAGAGACTTGTCTTGGCAGCAAATTTCAGGCAGTTCATTGTAGTACACGACGCTGCTTCTAAATAAGTCAGGTTTCGGTTCAGCAAGCTAAGCCTTCAATAATTGGAGATAATCTATCCTACTCGATACTACCAACTTCTGACAAAAAAAAGATGAAAATGTGAAATTTGACCTGACTGCTATAGACTTAGATGTTGATTGAAACTGAACTGAATATGTATCTTTATTGTTGTACAAAGTAGAATAGAATGTTTATTTGTCCTTGAGAAACAACCGAAATAAATGAAAACATCCATTGCACTTACATGTGTTCTTTGTGCCTTGTGCAACCAAGTGTAAACAAAAAGACCGATTTTGTATGTACTTTAGCACTTGTATGCACAATGCACTATTATCTACAAAATATATTATTCGAAAATATCTTGGGTTCAAGTGAGTTTAGTCAACATGATGTTGTTCATAAGAAAATATTAGTTAAATGATCAATCAATCAATCAATCATTACTCAAAATGTGAAGACACTGCATACTTATGCAGGCTTCATTTGGTGATTTTCAAACTATTTTTGACGTAATCATCACTTGACGTAAATATGATTCTGATTTGGATGCTTATTATCAGATCTCCGATTATGTAAGTCTATGATCTCCTGTTTTAATTATGTATGCGGTCGCTATTTTTACATTGCCTTTCCGCATTTTCTCTGAAAACAAGTGTTGTTTGTAGGAAGCTTACATTCATTGGGATTGGGGCAACGTGAGAAAATTTGTAGTAGATAATGTACTCACATTTATGTGGAGTTTTACTAGGTAGGTAGTAGGTATTCATTCAAAAAATACTTTACTTACCAACCTACTAATCAGTTAGGAAGTCGTTGTCATCAAATATCAAAAAAGTGCCTATTGTTTCTGAATACATTAACCTATATAGGTGCTAGGTAAGATAAATAATACTGAGAGGCAGAGTGCTCAACCTCGTGTCAACTTTGGATATTTTTATTCACCTTTGTATAACCCAATGAGTACTGGGTTATAAAAGTCAAGTGTCATTTCTAATAATTTCATGTGTTTGTCCAACTGATAGTACAACAACTGATTGATTTTTGTCATTTTTTGCAGATGCATGTCTGAGATGCCAGGGGGATGCCAATCGACAAACGGGTGGGAAACAACCTGAATGCGTTGTAGTATGGGGTGAATGTAATCATTCCTTCCATCATTGCTGCATGGCGCAATGGGTACAGCAGAACAAGAGATGTCCACTTTGTCAAAAGGAATGGTCCGTTCAACGAATGGGAAAATGAAGCACTAAACAAATAAATAATTTAAGTAAAAATAATCACAACTCTGATGCGATTTTCATGATTATATGTAAGTTTTTGAAGTAAATAATAGGTAATTGTACTACTTGCAACAAAAACATACGTACCTTCCATGTGTCATCTGCGAAATGTGTATTAATTGTAAAAATATTTATTATTACCTACATTGATTATCTTTATCTTGTGCTGATGCAGCTAAACCTGTAACTAAATTTTTCGAATCCGTACACACAAATACATGCCAACTCATAAAAGTTGTCACTACTCCTTTTCTTTTTTGAAATGATTAGGGATGGTGAGATGGTCACAGTGGTTTAAACAATTATTATCAATATTATCATCATCATAATGTACTTGAAATTCATTCTTATCACAAGTAAATTTAGGGATTCTATATTTTTCAGATATTCTTTCTGTTTACTCAGATATTTTCAATTTGTAGAGAGGTGTGTTTACTTTTATACACGTCGACGGATTCAACTGGCAACAACAAGGACCAGTTTACTAGTTTGAAACCAGTTGACCTCTGGAAATTAAGTTTTGTCTTTTCTTTACCCACACTTGCTTTTATAAATAATAGGTTTAAATATGTAAACTGTGAAAAATGTAATTTAATCTTTACTGAAATTATTATTTTGATGAACTGAATAAATTACTTAAGCGAATGGAACTATATCCACACTTGTAGATGTGTGTTTCAATATATTGCATGAAAATTCTTTTTGTTTCGAATCGGGCTTTAATGTGCAAAAATTTGGAAAGTGTCCAGAACATTTTAAATTTTGAAAAACCATTTTATATAGCATTAATCATCTCTTGTTTTGTAGCCCCTTTGACGTGAGATCTACATAAAATGTTTGTCTTTGCTTCTCCTTAAAGATGGCTTTGTATGAGTTCTGCTTTGGAGTTCCCCTTGGAATATGTAACGTAGTGCGAAACTGCCTTGTTGATGACGAGATATCGGTATTTTCTGTTGATTGTTTATTCCACTCTTGTTGATGTAACAGGTTAGACGGTTTTCTTGTGACAGGCCGATTTTGATGTCCAGCGGTATGTGAAGTTAAATGAATAGGGTTGATAGCAACGGGTATTCTTTGCTCTTCGATGTTATTGTCCGTTTCACCCTCACTGACAAGAATAACATTGTCCATTTCTCCATTACTGGAAAGCGAAGACACCATGGAAATATTTGATGCCGACTCAGTAGCAGAGTCCAAACGGTGCCCATTTTCGGGGTGTGCAGAGTAATGATGTGTAGGCGTATTGCATGGTTGAATAACTTGGTATCTATGGCTACCTCTTTGTGACGACTTTCTATGCATGTGAAATTGACCTGTCAAAGGTGGGGCTAGAATGGTCGCAGTTCGAGGATGCAAATGGGGATTTTGACAGGTTGGAGGTGGAGGATTTTCAACAAGAATATGCTGAATTGATTGTGGAGGTTCCAATAGGACCTGTTGGGAATAAGGAGCTTCCATCACTATACGTGGAGTAGTTGGATCAATATGAATATGCTTTGAGTTTGGTGTAGCAAGAATAAATCGCTGAGGGTAGTCCACTGGCATAGCACGTTGCGACTGTGAATAAGGTGCAGTCGAGGTTTTACTACTACTGGAAACAAAATGCTGTTTCGGGTCCGAAGAAACGGGAACCAGAAAACGGTTATGGTAATCCGGTGACTCCCGAATTGTGAAGTGCTGTGGTGTCACTGGTTGATTTTTCGAAAACTGTTTTTTGGAACGCGATGAATTTAACAATGCAGCATTATTATTAACCTCCTTCTTAGACACCACAGAGTGTGACGACGTAGCAGGGCAAAGTGAGGACATTTTATGATTACTTCTCTTGATAGCTGGTTTCAGTGAGGATGTAGGTTCGGGAAAATTCACATGATTCTTCTTTGTGGGCAAAGAAGACTGTTGATGTGACGCTGGTGAAGACTTGGAATTGGGTTTCTTCATACTACTAACTGTAGCAGGTCGTTGTACTGTGAAAGCAAATAATTTCAATGTAAATGTCTCTAGGTACCCTTGTTTGTGCTATTTTTGTATTTTCATGAGTACTATGCTTCGAACCTCGTTCCATAAAATCCGAGTTCTGTAACTGCGAGGTTGTTGACCTCAGCGGTTGCTTCCGCTGGTGCGTGTTTTTTTGTAAACACTTAACCTTTGATCCCTCTGAGGGTGCAGGTTTCATTGCTGACTTGTCGGTCAATGAATCTGAGTCCAAGGCTAACTCTTCATCGTTTGTTGGGTTGAATTTAGCCACTATTGTTACTGGTCCTTTTCGGTCTAGATTTATGTATAGTTTCTTGACAATCTGCTCTAGAGTCTTCAGATCATTATTGAGCTGCAATTGAACTTCACTAGTAGAGGGGATAGGTTTCTTCATCTCTTTGCTGCAAACCTTGGTGTCGTCTTTCGTAAGGGATGTTTTTGTTGAACTTGCTACTTTTCTGACTTTCTCACCGTCGGCTTCTATTACAGAGTCCTTTGGTCTTTCAACGTTTCCGCCTTTGATTTTATACCTAGATTGCACTGTTTTAGGAGGAGGGGAATCTTTCATTATGTCATTATTATTGTTCCAGTCTTTTGACTTTTCAAAATCTGTTTGGTCTGCAGTCTCATCCTCATTAATTGTTACATTGTTATTTATCAAATCTTCGTAAGAGAAGTCTATATTGAACACATTTTCTTCCAAATTCATTTTATCTTCCGAATCTGTCTGCGGCCCTTCTTGGTACGTCCCTTCGTCTTGATAAGCGTAAATACTAG
>JAHZMZ010001593.1:0-12680 GCA_027743805.1 Lepidocyrtoides sp. E14 | reverse complement strand
GACAAATATCCTTTTCCACCGACGCAAACACTGGGAAATGTAGGAACTCCGAATGCAAACAATAATTTCAACTCACTCACAAATTTACAACAACAGCAAACGTACGGAAATTCACTGCTGAACCAGCAATATCCCAATTTTCCAGACTTACCCTTTCAAACCGTTCACCCTAGCCAGGTGTCATCCCCCATTGCTCCATTAATAAACGGAAATCCAAATCAATACAAGCCAAGAATAGAACTACCTAAAATTAGAGTTATCGAGTTCCCATCTTCGGAATACTTTGAATACGGAGGAGGAAAGCTGGTTCAGCCTAAAAGGCCGAATGCAGACTTATATGTAGGTGGAAGCGGTGGTGATGTTCCTATCACCAGTAAGATATTTATTGAGTGTACAGGACCAAATCAAGTTGAGTGGGTGTTAAACGGAACCTCTGAGGTATGGGTACATGAGACTTACGAAGGAGCTGTAAAGACATTTATTTACCTAATCGACAGCATCTTTTTATTTTAATCGTAGAAAAAGGACTTGTCTGTTGTGACCAAGAACTTTCAAATCACAATTCCTGAAGAGAGAGGTCCAACGCCTGGATCCCGAGAATACACGTACCTAAGACTAGGACTGGAAGAACAAATTTCTGAGAAGGATTCTGGCGTGTATCTGTGTCGTGATAGGATCCTGCCTCAAAATTATATCTCTATTCGTGTTCTTGTTGCAAGTAGGTTTAACGGCGGATTTTCAGCCTATCCGTTTTCAGGCTCACAGCATCCACCTTCCTCACCTTCTTATTTTCCACAAAACAATTATGGTGTTGGGCCTAGTCCTATGAAGTTTGGTACACCTCACTTGGGAGTAGGAGGTAATTTTCCTGGTTTGTTGGAACACGATATGTTGCCCTTTGGTTTAGAAGGGCCACCACCCCTGCCATTGGATGATAATGAACTAATTCAAAATCAGCTTACATCGTCCTATTCTCCACAGCTTCCTCCTAACTCTCCCTACGCACAGATTCCCCAAGTTGTTGATATGTCGGGTGTGTTTTCCTCTGCTAGAAAATTTAATTATGTGAACCACAAGGGTACTTGTTCATTGACGCTTTTGGGACTACTGACGCTATACTACTATACTTGCTTTTTCTCACTCACTAATTAATAGTACATGCGTGTACTTCCTACACTATGCTGTGTATCTTCATTTTTAATATACTAACAAGAAACAAACAGTACCACCAAACGAAAGTCATTATATCTAGAGAGTTCATACTGCCTTAGTGCCTGATTAAGTAACACAGTAACACCAAGAGAGTATGATAATTACCTATATACATATCTCTTGTAACACCTACTACACACAATTAGCGTGCTATTTTATATTTTTATAGAGCTCTACCCAAAACATGCGCAAGTTATCAAGCGTCTCTCTTTAAGAAAATTAATGTACATAGACTTATCCCGCAAGCTCCAACTTAAATAAAGCTTTGACGCTTTTGGGACTACTGACGCTATACTACTATACTTGCTTTTTCTCACTCACTAATTAATAGTACATGCGTGTACTTCCTACACTATGCTGTGTATTGTATCTTCATTTTTAATATACTAACAAGAAACTTAAACAGTACCACCAAACGATAGTCATTATATCTAGAGAGTTCATTCTGCCTTAGTGCCTGATTAAGTAACACAATAACACCTACTTACTACACACAGTTAGCGTGCTATTTTATATTTTTATAGAGCTCCACCCAAAACATGTGCAAGTTATCAAGCGTCTCTCTTTAAGAAAATTAATGTACATAGACTTATCCCGCAAGCTCCAACTTAAATAAAGCTATTAAATGTAATTTTTTGCTGTATGTAAATGCATTTTTCCAAATTATTTTACTCATTTCGCACTACTTGCACATAAACACAGTATATCTGATCAGACTGCACTCAGATTACAAAATACAATCAAATTTAAAAGATAAAGTTGCAGCTAGGACAGATAAGTGGGAAAGACTACTTGACAATATGCAAACCTATGAGCATTCACTTTGATTCAAAACTGTTTTTATATAATCCGTTTCAGAACCTCCTTCCAGTGGCAAGCCAAACTACCCATTTGTTCGACCAAAGGATCCAAACACCATTTACTATTCCCGAAGAGATCCCTCCGTTGTTCTCCCATGCAAAATTGAAAACGCGGATGCTACAATCAGCCTCCACAAACATGAGAGCGTATGTAGAAAATTATAACAATATGTTCGAAATTCTAACTTTGAATTGCGTCGAAATTTCCATCTACTATTGGTATTGTCATTCATTAATTAGTGTCATTTTTATTTTCTATTCCGAAACAGGGCAAATTATCGTGCCCTTACACTGTCGGAGACGGACGAGTATCCTATGATCGTTTCAAAGGTTTCACTCTTCAGACACAAGCCTTCCGAGACCTTGAGGGAAAGTATGTCTGCGTAGGAGATTTTAATGGTGACCTTCGACTTATGAAGTACAAGCTTGTTAATTCTGAAGGTAAAATGCATACTTTTATGTAAAGCATTTGGAAATAATTTTAAATTGAACAAAACTGCTTTCTATATACTTGTAACTTGTAGAAGTAGAACTTTTAAAAATGTTAAAGCATTATTTTGCGGCATGCATGCATGGTAGACGTTTGCGTAAGCTATGTATGTTTAATTAATTTGCTTGTTCTCTTTGTTCCGAAAATTTTCTGTGCTCCAATCTTTTACAAAAAATCTAGACTTTACCACTAGATACGTCGAAGGGGACACACAAAATATTATTGCCCTTGACGGCCAGAAGAAATCCGGAGATTCCTCTGCTGCATCAACCTTTCTGGCTCAGGTTGATTCCATTCCCAATTCTCTCATTCCCGGGCTAAATCTAACCGCTGCAGGACTTGTCGATCCACGCAGTGAATTTGATATTATCACGGAAGAGGCTGATACGCTCAATAAAAGTGGAAATAATACGAGAAAGTCTAAAGCTGACGATTAAGGACAATAATATAAAGCTAAATTGTAAAAAATTGTACCAAACCCTTTGTTCAAAATTTCATACACAAGTAAAAATTGTTTTCTTGTATGTCAAAATTGTATCTACTATTAATCATGATTCCTTTCATGGTATCAATGATTCGGATTGAAGATTTATAACATTATAACGAACAATAGCAACGGACCTAACAAACGTGCAATGCAACATGACGTGACCTGATCAAAAGTCAAAAAAGTATTATATGCATACTATGAAACTTATGTTAATGTTGGTGCAATAATGCTACTAGTGCATTCTCCCGTAAGATTTAAAGAATACAATAATAATAATAATCATACTACCATATTTACCAATTTCTAATATCGAGAGTCCATATCATGTTACTGTGTTAAATTCAGAGAAAATGATGCATTAAATAATAATTTTACTCAAAAAATATTTGCTTTCCCCGCAACTTATTTTCGCACCGGATCTATCGTAGAGGTATGAACGCATATATGTATCAACTTGCGAATCTGCAAATTCATCAACCAAGAACGAAAAAAACAGCTCGAAAATCTTTGAATTTTTGTCTCTTATTTTCACACCGGATCTATCGTAGAGGTATGAACGCATATATGTATCAACTTGCGAATCTGCAAATTCATCAACCAAGAACGAAAAAAACAGCTCGAAAATCTTTGAATTTTTGTCGCTGGAACAAAATTGCTTGCTTCGCGCCCTCTGTCTCATCGACCATCATCACTATCATACAAAATTCACTCATCAATCAGTCATCATCACTAAGCTTAACACACGGCCTTCACTAAAACCCATCCATTTTTGACTAAAAGAATTTTCAATATTTTCCTTTTCTTCACTGATCATTGCGTATGTTCAACAGTTCAACCAATCAACAAGTTGTAAATAAAAGATGGTGGGCGTGTCCCGTTCTTTTTTCTCGTGTTTGTTGTAGCACTGTACACACTCATAATACTCACCGTTTTTTTGTCACTGTTTGAATAAAAATATTCACGCTATTGTTTTATTTATTTCTTTGTTTATCTCTCTTCATAATTTTTACAGAAATTAATCAATATTAGTGATTATTTTTCGTATTTGAGACATTTGTAATCCAATTGCATTTTGGTGTTTGGTGACCGAACACAACATATTATCCGTGATATTTAATTGCATCTTTAATTTTGTATCTATTTTTTTGGTTTATCACGAGTGACGATTAGTTCCAATTGATTTGAAGCATCGTCACCGTCACATTTTCAATGAAGGATGCAAATACAATCGGTTAGACGTTACTTTGGACAATTGGGGAATTCAGTTTATTGGAATAGATTCATGCTATTGATTTCTCCAGTGTTCTGAAAATTTTGTACGAGTATCTGACTGAAGAAATAATCTTACAGTTGTGGACGAAGATCATCATGGACGGCTTTGCGCCTGACCCCAACCCCACTACAGTCACAATGGGGACATGGATATCCATGATACTGCAATTGAAGTCTCAAGTAGATTTCATTGAACAATTTTTAGCAGTATATATGCCAGGTACGGTTGGAAAAGCACTGCAATTAAAAGTGAATTCGAAAAGAAAAACACACTTGCATGAGAAACATAATATTTACATGTAGGTATTGAATTGTTGATTATAAAATTTTGCAGAGTACGCCCAGCTTAGAAATTGTGTAACTCAAACTCAGCAAACCGGAGTTCCTCATCAGGTGGTGACATCCTATCCCCCTTCACTTGGACACAATTCAGCAATACCAAACTTTGCAACATCAGCAGCGTCACTATCGAACGTATTTATGGGAGGTCAAGTGTCAGGGAACAATACGCAAACAAACGGTATCCATGTTGTTCCATTAGGAAAAGTCAAGAAGGTTAGGAAACAACCTGCGGCCAACCTGAAGAATTTAGACCCATCTACCACTCCGATGAAAAAACGAAGAGGACGAAAACGGAAGAATCCAGTTGCAGGTCCTGATGTAAGTACAGTTACGGCTCTACATTCCGTTAACAACTATCAAAATATTCAACAAGACTCCAAAACTTCAGAAGGAGTCATTAAAATATTATTAAATGCTCCTGCCAATCACACGGATAGCGTTTCTGGTAACAATGGTTTAAAAAATGAAACTGGGTCATCGTCTTGTCACGCTACCAGCTTAAATGGTCGGAGGAAAATGTCAAGCTTAGATATTTTGGCAGCAGTGTCGTATGTATTAAAGCAAAAGGATGCGAGCAATATCACAACAACGGATCGAGAAACAACTCCTAGTTTCAAGTCCCCTGCTCCAAGGGAAGAAAATATCCATAATCTTCAACCATGTCCAGCAAATGACACCAATATCACTTCTAGTGTTCAAGTACAAAATTACAGCAGTGGTGATCCTATTCAAAATATGTGTCCGGAACGTAATGAAAAAGAGCCAACTCGGTCATCACCATTACCAGATAACTATGATAAGCTGATGACAGACGGTCAATCATATTCTTTCTCTTCAACAACCTTTTCCTCACACTGTACAACGGATAGTCAGGAAGACTATAATGAGATTATGGGACGGTCTCCAGAACAAGAAATTATTGTATGAATTCAACTTTGAAAATCTACTCTGTCAGTCAAGTTCTGACTGCAAATCAGTCTGAAAAGTTTTTCCTCCAAATGTATTTAATATGAAAACATAAAATATAATGTGTTTAGTGTTTGCTTGGGTAGTGTTTTTGGTTAATCTCATCATTAATGTCATATTTATCAACTGTAGTTTATTTTATTTTATTGCCCCATTTACTGTTTGTTGAAATGCACAGAAAAAGTAATAAAAGTTGTTTCAGGTAAATATATGTAACGTAACATGTAGGAAAGTGTCGCAACTTGCGACTCGCAATGTATAAAAATAATGATTATTGCTATGTTTTGCGTTCCGAATTCTTCACCACACTTGTACTCGTAAAGTCACAATTTTCGTCTTTCCATATTGATCTTATCTTTGGGTTTGTTTGTCTTCTCAGTTTTTGTTTTCATGTTAGCAATGTAGTTATAAAACGTAATATGTACTTCTAACTATTGTCAATCAATTGTACTTTGGTTTTTTGGAAATCAACTGTCTTCTCAGAAAGTTTGCTGTGAATGCATTTTATTTTGTCGTCATTTACATTAATGGATTTTTAAAACAACTGATGTTACTCGTTTCATCGGCTAAAATAAAGTATTTCATGAGAAAGGAGATTTGGGATGATTATCGGGTAGAGTGGAATAACTTGTTTCAGCTGAAGCAAATTACTTCATTAGTTTTAGTCAGTAAAGAGAAGCGTCAAAACCTTCAACCATACAATAGGTAGCTGTGCCAAATTGCCTATGCATGAGTGCAAAAGGTATCGTTTTAAGCAGACAAAAGTCATCCTCTCAGAGACCTGTTTATTGTTTAGTATCGATTTACTTTCGGTTCACTCACACTTTCACGTGTGGTGCCTAGACTAAAACTATATTAAGATTTCAGGGTTGTTGATATTTTTCCGCAGGGGTAACAATCAGTCAGTCATAATATGTATAATACAGTATGGTCGGCACATTCGATTCCGTTGAGAAATATGATACATTTATTATATGCTGGATTCATGTCATGTTTGCAATTTTGTGTATGCAATAAAAACGTCAAATTTGTATTTATTTAATTGGTTACCTCATTTTAGTCGTCTATCGTTCCCAAAATGCATAATAATATCCCTTGCCTTTTTGTGCCCGTAACAAAGTGCACGAATTGCCACTAGGCAAACGTCTTGGGATAGGTAAATACAAAACAAAACAAAAGGTAAGTAATACGTACATATATTTTAATCTACATGGCCTGAGTCTGCGGAAGTCCAACCAACCAACCTTAGATCAGTGCATTTGCTTGCATACGTGCATACTTGCAAAAAATGCGTTGTTTAAAAAATATATCATATAAATAACATTAGTTACTGCAAAAAGTCTTGGGGGCGTTCCTCTGGACAGAAAATAAAGATGAATACATAAAACCCGACATCATATTATTTCATTGCATTTTCCTATGTATTTCCTATATAATATGTGCCTTTTAAAAAAAAAGACTTCAGAAACTGCACAGAATAACATTTATGAAAATTAACACGATTTAGTAATTCAAATATTTCAAACAACCTATGACTCCAATTTTCAAAAATTACCGCAAAAATTTTCAATATGAAAAACCAAACTGATGCAATTTAACAGCAAGGAAGTCACAAAAGTGCTAAACTTTCGAATAGTAAAAAGAAGCTAATAACAATAGCAAACGAAATATTTATATTATTCATTATTGCCTTGCATAGGTATGTTTTGTGCCCGTTAGTAAGAAGCTTTATCCTGTAAACTAGTATACCCAGCAGCAGCCGAGTGACCATTTTGCATTGTTGCTCGCGGTTGTAAAATGTAAATACACCAGAAATGAAGTTTATGAAAGGGTGACTGACTCATAACAACAATTCAATCGGCTTCCCTAATGCAATAAAAAAGGTTAAAAAAATCCTGATCCCGACTCCTTTGACAGCACAGCAAGTTATGTATCTGTACATCGTAATTTTTTCAGCATTTAGCAGTTCCTCATAGCCAGTCTGTTAATCCACCCAAAAAAGAGCAACATCATTTGGATAATAGTGGTTTGATGGCTTACTAGCTCTATTAGAAAAATACTGAAGTTCATTTCTCTAATCTAGTACCTATTGTGCCAGGATAATTTATACGAGATGCGAAAACTTGTATTATCGGATAAGGTGGTGGTGAAGAGGAAAGGATGCATGCGGAAAAAACTGATAAAAAATAAACTTGAAAAGCGTATGTATATATCCAGACTTTTTAGATATCCTTTCACTTTTTCTTCACGGTCTGTACTCTCAGTCTTTGAGACAAGATGGGCTCAGCAGGTTCAATAACATCAAAGAGGAAAACGTATTTCCTCAAGAGGAGGTGTTATCATAATAAAACTAATTTGCTTATTTTAATATTAACATTATCAGTTTCCATCCATCATGCTTCCGCACTTCGTACTGCTTCTATTTCCAAAGGAAAGTCGAGGGGAAGTAGTAATAGTGACATAACGAGGTCGCGTGGTTCTAGTGCATATTTTAATTCTCCGCCAAAGGAACGTAGACTGAGTTTTCTCAACCACCAACTAAGTCTGCTTGGAGGAAAGGTAGGACCGGAGTCAAGAATACATTCAAAAATTTTCAGTCATGTTGTTGACAGCACAACTGGTACAGATGAGTACTCTGTGGTGGAAGTTCCACAGAATTCAGATCTTGTGGTGGGGAAGGAAATTCCGAAAGGCACCAGGCTAGTCCTGGAATGTCAAGCGGACTTTCCAGTCAACTGGATTTACAAAGGGGATGGGGTAAGTTAATCTGGTACTTATATAAGTATACCTAGGCGGTTTTCTTCCAGGCATCTCTTACGTTTAAACGTCATCAAACTTTAGGCTCCTGGAATGCAAACAAACACAACAAGTCCATTGGGGAAGAAGGGAAAATATTCAGCAACTGCCATGGTTGGTAAATATGATGGAGTGATAGAAGGAAAAGAAACTGGTGAATACATTTGTAGAAACACGCAGAATCCCGAAGAGTATATTCGTTATTACATTTTTGTTCCAGGTTACCCCAAAACATTTTTCTGATGTTATAAAATAAGTAGTATTTATTAGATGCAGCACGACTTGGGTTAACGTGAAATGTTTTCAACACATTCCTATGAATTTTTTACAGGGAGATCCTACTTTATTCGAAGAGGTGGTATTATCAGACTGTCTCCAAAGGATAACGTTTTAAGAATACCTTGCAGTGTGTCCAATCCAGCTGCACGTGTTACAATACTAAAATCCAACAAGGTAAGTATTTGTTGTAGTTTGGCATTGTCAATTTCAACCTATTTATAACAGACTACTTTTAAGCTGGTTTAAATTTACAGTCGCTTACTTTGGTAAGGATAACCTTTTATAAGTGTACTCTAATTTATGCATTGAAAAGGGATATCTGACATGTGTTGTAAACGACACGTTGAGCTACAGCATGAAAACAGGATTTACGTTGAAATTGGTCGAAGATGATGAAGCTAATGATCCAGCGGGGTCTTATGTTTGCATGGCTGGTGTGAATGACTCATATCAGCTAGCGGAATACAGTGTGATTCGGTCAAATGAAAATTCCACCTATGAATGTAAGAGGATTTAAAAAAACACATTTGCGTAAAAATAAATGCAAATATTTACTACATTAATGGCTATATGGGTTTTAAAATGTCTACAATTTTTTTTAGACAACTGGGATGAAAATGGAGGCGTAATTTATGATGACAACCTGTCAGAATTGGGGCGAAATGAGAATGTTTGTCAACCAAACCCTTGTGGAGTGAATAGTATTTGCGAGCCTGTTACAAACACAAGAACTGGCGATCCTTTTACATGCAAGTAAGTAGATTTGTGCACTAGTCTTTTTAACTGCTGCACTAAAACTTTACTGTAAAATACGCACAATATTTTCTAACTTGAGATGTCAAGAAGGATACAGAGGAAAACCACCAAGGTGTCGAAGCAACTCCTTGTGTGATCCTTCTCCCTGTGGTCCAAACTCTGTTTGTAAAGAAGATCCAACGCGAAACTATCCAAAATGTGCATGTAAACCTACTTATATTGGTATGTTGCATTAAAACTTTTGAAACAAACAACCAAGTAAAGTAGTGTTCAATAGTAATATGGATGGTAGATGGGACTACAGGGAGTGAATTTTGTTTACCGTACCATAGGTCGACCTCCAAACTGCCAGCCAGAGTGTAACCTTGATGTTGACTGCCATGCATCATTTGGCTGCTTTAATAACACATGCCAAAACCCATGTTTAAGAGCCTGTTCTCTGGACGCCGTTTGTACAGTTCAAAATCATGTAGCCAGGTGCAGCTGCCCGGTAAAAATAATATTTATTCCATAGATATCGTCATAAAATGAATCCCGCAATGATTGATGATAAGGGATAATAATTATTGCACCATATCACATCGTCTATTATTTGTCAGGTTGGAACTGCTGGAGATCCATCGAATGGCGGCAGGTGTCACAAGATTCGTTTACCTTCCCTTCAGTTTTTCCCATTTTTTGGTTTGCGACCACGACCTAGACCACCAAGACCACCACCTGTTCCAGTTAATGGGGAACCTCAAGCTCAGCAAATATATCCTGGAGACTCTTTGCTCTCCTCTGGAGATTTATTTTCTGAAGAATACTCTTCAGGAGAAGTGGAAAGGAATCCTTGTGAACCATGGCCATGCGGGCCATATTCGTAAGTATCCTTGTCCACTTTGTCTGTTTTTATAATGCGGGAGCAAAATGAATAATCCACAAACTATTTTTCAGACAATGTTCACCAGTTGGTGAGTTTGCACATTGCAAGTGCAATGCTGGATACGTAGGATTACCCGTAAGAATACATTGATGAGCTAAGCTGCTAAACAAGACAAGCATGTATATTGAATTTCAATAATTGAAATTTATTAATTTGTTTTTTTATATAAGCCAAATTGTCACCCAGAGTGCAGAAAAGATAGAGACTGTTCCAGCACCCACTCCTGCGTTGATAACAACTGCAAAAATCCATGCAACAGTGGCAGAGGAAAAGTACGATGCGGAGCTAATGCGCAGTGTAGGGGACGCAATCATCAAGCGGAATGTTTTTGCCCAAGTGGATTTCCGCAAGGAGATCCGTTAGTAAGATGTACTTCGAGCAGTAGTGGAGAAGGGTCAGGTGAGTCAGGCTCACAAGAGTCAGGAATGTGGGGTTCTGCAGGACCACGACCTTCGCCATCTTCTGGTGGTGGTGGTGGTTCCGGGTCTACAGATTCATCAGAAGAAGGCTCACAAGAATTTAATAAAAATCCATCAGGTCAACGACCAGGTCAGCGACCAGTTACAAATAAGCCAAACAAGCCGCGACCAAGCAATCCTCAACAAGGAGGCAGGCCAATATCTGATGGTAATCATTCTGGCTCTCCTGGAGGAGCTGGGGGAAATGAAGGTGAGTCATCTTCCTCATGCGCCAATTTCTGTGGGAGAAATGCCGACTGCATTCAAAGGAATAATACCGTGACATGTCGCTGCAAACAAGGCTTCACTGGGCCTGGCTCTGACCCATACACTGAGTGTCATCCAAGTCGTAATCCTTGCCATAAATGTGGTCCCAACAGTGTTTGTCGTGTGATGGGCAATGGTTCCCCAGTTTGTGAGTGTCAACCAGGAAAACTTGGCACACCTCCTAATTGTCGTGATAACCTTTGCAAGTATAACAACGACTGCCCCTCAGATCAAACTTGTCACAGGCGCACCTGCGTTGATCCTTGCTCAAGAGCAAAGTGTGGACAGTATGCAACATGCAGAGCGATAAATCATTTTGCAGTTTGTGCTTGTCCTCATGATCCAGATAAGGATCCTATTGAAGACGGTGGCTGTCCACCACCTCCAAACAGTTCTGGTAGGCCAAAACTCCCTGGGTTTTTTCCACCAACACGATTTTTTATTTAAAGGTTTTAAATGATGCAAAATCTTATGTGCAACTGTGCAAGCCAACAGTGAGCTTTTAAATTTTTAGCATCGGTGTAATTAACTCCAATCAAGTCAGCTATTGACTTTCATTTTCAGTATAAAAAACTTACTATATTTGTTAGTGTCAATTTTTAACAATAATTGTTACATTACTTGAGTTCATTCAAACAGTCACAAATTAAAAGGGGTAACTTGAAGAATACAAAGTTGTTGCAACTATGTACTTGCAAACAAAAATTATTATTTTCTACAGATCATCCATCATATAACACTGAATCATGGGTCTGACTGAGGTGATGATTAAATAATCATCATTGAATCGCAAACGAATTTTCACATTTACTGTTACCCGATACATGGGCTAAGCTTTATTGCTTGGCACGCAAGATAATGGAAGTGTAGAAACGAATCTGGATTTTTTTATTGGAATCTGTGTGTGGTAGAGAGAGATTGCATACAAGCATATTATACACTTAGCATCATGCAAAGAATAGACCCACGGCCCACGATGATGATGTATGATACGATATACCATACCACACCACAGCCTTATTTTGGGACTGTATTTACTCTCTGTAGCTAAATTTACAGAGTCAGATCCGAATACTCCGAATGTCTGAAAATCTAAATGTTGTAGCAAAGTAGTTATAAATAAATAAATTATGGGAAATCAAATTCTTCAAGGCTTGAAGTGATACAAAGAGGTGGGCGATATTGTTACAAACCATACCCTACTTCTGTTCGTACAAACAACCCCATAGTCTCAGCATCTATGTAGGTATGTATGTATCAAATTTTATTGCCACCTTCTTCCTCATAATAATACTTAGTAGAGTCAACGTGAATGGGTGTGTGAAAGTATATTTATGATCATCTGTTGTTGCTCACCACAAGTAACAATTTTACATCAAATAGATAATACTGTTTTGCCATTCCAGAATAGCACACCTGCAATTATCTTATTACACTCAATAGTTCAAGAATTTGGGCGTTCACATCTGTTGTGGTTTAAAATTTGAAGTGCATATTTAAATTTGAAGGAGGCGGAATTCCTCTACGACCTCTTAAACAGTCAGCTTTTTCTGGTGGATGTCTACAG
>JAHZMZ010001592.1:0-16936 GCA_027743805.1 Lepidocyrtoides sp. E14 | reverse complement strand
TGCATTTCCTGTGACTCTTCCCTTGGTTTTTGTGCATGAAAGTGTGTCAGTTGATTGTGCAACTCCGTGTGGTGTGTCTGAACCTGAAGAGAAAGCACTGGTGATGTTGTAGCTTCATTCAGCGTTCACCTAAGTAGCAGAAGGATAATGGCTGTATATTTGAGACACGTGACACACACAAGAGACATGACTATGCCCTTTAAATATTTTGCTATTATTGTTACTATTAGTATAATTGCTGTTAAAGCAAAGTATTTTTGTTCCCTTTTCTTCTCACTTCATCACAGTGTAAGTTTATAACTCCATGTATCAGAATATTTTGAAGAAAGAATACACTTTCACTTTGTTAAAAGGCCTATCAGTCCCATCTATTAGTCGTCATTAATATTAATGCTTTTTACATACAACAAGCAAACTGTACATAAGAAGAGTGACGATGAACATCAATTGAACTAATCAAATAAGCAACTAAATAAGTAAATGAGATTTCTGTCATCAACTCGGAGAGTATCCTGTCTAGTCGCCGGGTACTTCTTCAGTATCTCGTCTTTGTGTGAGCTTTGCCGCTGTAAACAATTTCCTGTTCTTTCGCCTGAACGAATGCACGAATACACGTTCAAGTGTTCATCATCAATAACAGAACAGCAGGAGCAGAATAAAAGGATCTCCGCACTTGATTTGTCTTTTGTTCGCCAACTTGCACAAATGAAAATGAAAGGAAGATAAAGGCTTACCTGGTACTCATCTTCCAGCCTAATCATAGACATCATCATCATCGCCAAATAATGAATAAATAGGTACCTACTGTACAAGATTTTACATAATGTTTAGTCGGTGTCAACATGTTTTGTATTGAGACGTTGATTTTAATCTGCGCAATATCTTTGACTATGTTACTATGAGAAGCAGATATAGGATAAATACTTCCAAGTCTAAAATAGATTTTTAAAATTCGTGTAATTGATATTACTACATATTTAATCAAGGTCATGTACTCAATGAACTAGTGTATAATATGTACTTATATCAGATACCAGGTATCATGTAATATATACGTAACTGTACATACATAAATCACACTTGCATAATGTGAAATGAATTATTGTATCTTTCTTAAAAAGTATCTCCACTCTACGAAAACATAAATGTGTACTACAAGCAGAATACATTGTAGTGCTTTTTATTTTTCAGCTTTCTTCCGTTACGTTCGGAACTCGTATGAAAATAATATAGTACGAATTTTATTGGCAAGTTATGGAACAGCCAGCACTTGTACAGAAAATAAGCTGAGTAGCTAGGTAAGTCAGTATCAGCAGAACGCGGCATATATAGATATACCGGATATAATATGTTGTATGTAGTAGTAGTAGCAGGAGCATAGGATGGAAAAAGATGTGACGTGTTTGGCATGTTTACTCCCCCAATAAAAAAACCCATTTGTCAGTCAGTTTTTAAGAAAATAATAGTCTGAATATTATGAATGTATAAAACTGTACGTTATAAAGATGTAAAAATTATTTGAGGACTCGTTGGCTATAAGATGAATATTATTGAATGTATCAGACGTGCTGTAAATACCCACTGTTAACAATTTCGAATAATTACACTTAGGCCATGTCACTTATGCAGTAATCATTCAGGATGGAGGAGAAAGAACCCAGTCTTCAGTTTAAGGGAAAAAAGAGTTTGGATTTAATAAATACATTTAAGATAGGCAGAGTTACATTTTGTACAGAAACATACATATAACGTAATATTGAATCATGATTCTGATCTCAATCGAACTGCTATACTCTTAAATCTTTGTAATCATATTATCAAATGGGTATTAAATTAAATAATAGAAATAATAATAATAGCTAGACCATCATCATCTACAGGTTCTTGCATATTTTTATGTGTTGACTGTTCAACGTAAATTCTGCTTAAATAGAAATAATAATACATAATTGTAATAATAATAATAATACTCAGCCGGGCTTGTATTGCTATTTATGTGTTAAACGCGAATAATTACTTGCAAAATTCATCATACTTTTAATGGTCATGATCATGGTATACAAAGTAATATTTGTGTTATCATATTGAAAACTAGCATGACTAATTAGATTATTTAAATAGTACTAAGACATGAAGAGATGGGAGGTTAGGGCAGAATAGTATTTTCATTTTAATCAAAATGACTGTTTGTCTACATTTCGGAATAATCAACGTCTAGTTTCAAAAGTACTGTTAGGCTTATATCAAAATGATCAGGTAGTCCGAAAAAGTTATTATTAGAAAAGGCCACTACATGCTTATTATGTATGCCTGACATTTTCCTAGATCTAGATATTTACTAAAATACTTAAAAAAATAAACTGGCTCGTTGGTAGTGTGGTGTTGTGTTAATTGGAAATCGCAACAACGACAGGATTTTTAAAAATGTATGATTTTCTTACCTTCCCCAACTTCTCTTCCATTATTCAGATTAGCAACAAAACTAACGGCGCATGTACACATAGATATATTATATATATGGTAACGCATTTGCTAGTTTTAAAAATTTTTTTGAAGTGGTTAGGTAGGTTTATTCACTACTATATCTAATACTACTACTGCTACTGCTTTCTCCTATTTTATTAAACAGGATACGATTGATTGCGTAGGTAGAATGCATGTGCGAACAAAATCATTTTGTATGACTCTCCACAAGAATGAACAGACTTTGTTGAAACTCATTTATTATTTTCGTTGGTTATTCAGTAAAGAATATAATGTGGTAAAAATGATGGTTCACAGGTTAGAGTTGGTTTGCTGAATAAAAAGTGAACTGAGTGTAATTCCACCAAGTTTTCACTTTAGTGATGGGAGGCGTCAAGAAGCTTCACCATTGTTGCACGTCGTTATAATAGCCGTTTTATCATGTGTAAGAAATAAGGACTTAAACAGTTTCGCTACGTTTCTACCCACAAAAAAATTAACTTTTTTATTGATACGAGTGTCATGAAAAATCAAAATAATACGTTATTCTATTGGTAAATAATATCAGCTACACTCCCACGGAGTACAAAAACATTACGTTTAAAAAAAGTATGGATTACACACGGGAGGCTACATGAACATTATATTATTACTATAATATTGAGAACCCATCCAGCTATCAGTCATTTAATATTATGTATGGTGTATTAGTACTGTAAATAAATCAATTAAAAAACTTTATTAAATATAACTAGGTACATAAGCTATTACACCGGGCCAAACATTTTCCGTAGAAAAGGAGACTTAGGGTTCATTTCTTGAACGTTTGTTCTAATTAGTATTTTGGTAACTCCATTCATCAATCAATTTTATCTGTAGTGGGTAAATTGACTACTAGTAGAAATATATACATTTATGTATACTAACATGAATTGTAGATCAAAGAAATTAAAATAATAATATGTTAACAGTGGATAAGCAGTTAGATATTGTGTGTAATTATGTTTGCAATGTTGTGTGCAAGGTCGTTATGATAAATTTTGGTATGATTTTATCACATCACAGCTAATCGCTTTCATTGTTACTACATACTTGTAAATGTCCCCCTTTTGCTTTTTTCCTAATACACCTGCATTTACTATTTACTAAAAGTTGCAAGCACATATGGACAACTCTGTTGTATTTAAATTGCTTGCATGGATTTCAGTCGTTTCACTCACTTTCATTACATCGTAGTCACTTCTAATGTATGTCAAATATGTAACATAATAATAAAATTCGTGTTTTCAATGTTATCGGGTTTTGTATGCGTTAAAGTGTTTTTGTAATAGAGGGATTAACAATTATTGCATGAATCTAATTAATTGTAATAAAGGTAATTATTAAAACTGCAATGTACTATTGTTAAAACACGTCTTTGTAAAGATATACTACTACTGCAGAGGAGTGGGTATGTAAGGTATACAAGAGAGAAAGATGGAATTGAGAAACCTGATATGTATAAAAATTAAAATTAAAAACGTTAGGAGTTTACTAGTTTTTAAGAAAGAGAATATATAAAGCAAGTGTGTAATATATGTACGTATGTATGTATAATAATAATAATAATCATATAGTATATTAATGTGTACGGTGTTGTTGAAGTAGAAACTTGTAAATATGTATAGGTATGTATATTATTATCTACTTGTACGTACTTTGTATGGAAAGTAAGATAATTTTGTAAAGTGTACGTTATCGGTAGTAATTAGACAATTATTGCTTAAGAAATAACATATTTTAGAATTCCGAGTAAAGTGGATATTAAAATGTGAGCTAGTAGCAATCAGATGAGAGGACGGGCATTGTAAAGGATATTACTTCAGAAAGTTAAATAATATTAAGGATAACAGTTATTAGCATGGTTATAATGGGTAAGAATTATGTTGACGTATCGTGTAAAATATATGTATGTGTAATACGAAACTGTTGTGTAAGTATGATGAAATGTATTTATTGTTGTGTAAGCATAATAATATATTTATGATGATGATATGAGGAATAATAAAAATTATTTAATTACTGTAAAACAAAAAATCATTTGTATTCTGGCTGCGTGCTTACAAATATCCAAATAACTTGCATTGATACTGCTTCATATTTCATCAATTCATAATTTTTCTGATTTACTTCTGAATAAACTTCCCGGAGGAGAAAATATGTCAGCATATATGCACCATACGCTGCAATTTTTATCATGTACCAAATCTGTTTTTCATGGGATATGATCAGGTAAAAAAATACATAATATATAAACTCCATAAGGTAACGTAATTTTTTCCAAAAGCAATATTGGGGATAAAGGGATGCGTAAACGTTACTATACTCTCTTCTCTATTTACAAGCACTATCACCATCAGCACTATTCTACTTCAGCACTACTTAATAGTGCAGCCAGACATGTTAAAAGCGTCATGGTGGCTATCAAATGATAAAAAAATTTTAAGTGCTACTCATTTTCAACAATCACATCACACAGCTATAATGTCGATCACTATTACCACTACTCGTCTTTTTAACAGAGTTTTTTTTTTTTTTTGCCTTCTCCCCCTTTCAGTGTCCTTTTCCCTTTTGTTTCTAGCACAAAGCAATTGGATGAAATTTCATCGCTGTGCAGCAGAAGTAGCAGTGTGATCGGGATGATGGTGAATAGAAGTTGTTGGATGTTCCATTGATGTTTTTTAAGCTGCAGTAGAAAAAGTTGGTGTGAAGTCACTTTTTCCTATCACATTTATTATCATCTCCTTTCTACTTTAATAGAAATGTGTGTACGTTTTTGTTTCACAAAGTGTATATTCCATAATAATAAAAATGTATATAAACCGCCAAACTGGACAGCAGACAGGCAAGTAATACTACTACTATTACGTCAAATCCACACAGATTCAAGTAAACTGAGCTCGATCTTTTTCTAAATGTATTAGAGACATTGTAAAAAAATATTGATAGAAGAAAGCTGAAAAGTGTGGAAGAGGCAGAAAAAAACGAGAAAGAAACTTTCGCTGATCTTTTCAACTTTTCTCTTTTTTCCCCCTTTTATACTTGAGATTGTACCTATTATGAAGGGGAAGAAGAAAAGAGGAGGTGAGGATATGAAGAGGGTAAAAAAAACTCTGGCGTGTCCAATATTTTGCACATTTTCACACTTTTGAGAAACGATTTATATTATGCTTTTCACCTCATGGTGTCCCTCTTTTTCTACCAACTCCCTACTACCATTTGGCGTATGGAAACAGGCTTGTAATATTTTTGAGTGGGACTGGTCGACTCTCTCTCTCTCTCTGTCTTCGGACGCGGTAGTATTAGAGAAAAGAGAAAGAAGCGGAAGTATACATACATTTTATGTGGTCGTCTGGACGATAATGATACGACTTTTTTGGATCATTTTAATGCATATTCCAATGGGTTTTCTAAAACGTGGCCAGGGTCATTTTGAAAGGACATTCAAAACTATCCACTGAAGACGACATGCTATTACGAAAGTAAATAAAATGAAAAAGCCCATAGAAATATACATTTTTTTTCGTCTTTGCTTTCCCTGCTAGCATATAATACAACATTTTTCAAACATTTAATGCAAGATTGGTGATGATGACTATGACAACTGAACCCATCCTTATCCATTTCATCCAATGATGTTTCGATTTGATGCTGACCACTGCACTGCAATAATACGGCCACGTGAAAGAAAATACAACGACAAAGGAGAAGAAGGGCTTAAATAAGCAGGCATAAAAGGGAACAGGGATTTTCTTCGTTTTCCTACTGACATTTTTTTAACACGGAGCACATAAAAATCTTATTTTTTGTGTGCTTTGTTTCTACCTCTGATTTTCAATATTCAGCGTAAAGGACAATACCATCAGACTAATAAAAACTGAAAATAGTGTGGTGTATTTTTGTCTTCCTTTCTCTTTTAATAATGGGGGTAGAATTTTTACATACATTTATGCCAAGTATAATATCTTTATATAACAGCATGTTTCACAAACCATTCCAGATAATCTCAAAGGAAGGTTTAAAAAAATGACAGCCAGAATCAAGCTTCACAAGCACCTCCAAACTCCTCAAAATTGCATAGAATAGCAGAAAAGTTAAGTCTTTCAAACATCTTTCCCGAAATCATATTTGGCAGCAGAGTGGTATGAAACTGGACATTACTTACAGATGGAATAAAAGGACACTCACACGAGTCTCGCTTACTTTGCAAGCTAAAAAAAGTGAGCAATAGTGACGATGAGGAGGAGGAGAGGAGAACAATGGTGAGTGCAAATGTTTGTGGGCTTACGTATCTATAACACTCCGTACAACTAAAAGTTTCAACGACATGCATCACCCTCCTAGTACTACTTACTACTCGACGAGTCTCCCAGTTAAAACAAATGTTATCCATCCATGGTCACACTTGAACTTAAGGCAAGGTTCTTTTTTATTATTATTTTTTATTTTATACATACATTTTGCATCGGTCGTACGCAGTAGTGCAGCGCACGGGTAAAGTGTAGTGGTAGTTTTATGTTTCAAAAGTAGCAAAAGCAAAAGGGCATTTTACAGTTTGTGTAATAGCAATGATATATATATAAACATATACATAGGAGAGCAGCATCAGTGGAGAAGCATAATTTCAATGGGCCACTGTCCAACTTTTGTCTTGACAGTTTTGTTGCGCTCCCCGTGAGTTATCGTTTCAATTAAGGTTTGAAGAACTTGAAAGAGGAGATTCGGCTAAAACGCTCCCTTGAAACCGACCGTTAAACAGCTCTGATTGCAAACTCTCTCACTCACTTTCTCTCTCTCTCTCTCTCTCTCTCTTTCTCTCCTTTTTATTTATTTGTAAATGTAGCAGCACCAGCAGTGCGCCTACACACACACACATACACACTCGACATTTTGCTGTTTAAAAGTGTGCGAGGAAAAAGACGAAACCTAGAGTGGGCCAAGTCAGCCAAAGAGAAGGAGAGAGAGAGAGAGAGGGCAGCTCACATTATTATTATTATGGTAGTGGGGTCAGTGCCACCAGTAAAGAAAAAAGAGTTGACGGAAAAAAGGTGAAAGGAAGAGAAAACACACAAATACAACATACAGACATGCCATGCCATTCTGGACGTTTCAGATGAAAGCAAACGGAAGAAGGGAAAAATGCGTACATAAAAAACTTCTCTTTTGTGTACCCATTCGACCATCATCATCATCATCTCTTTCATTTTACTCATTACATTTTCTCTCTTCATGCTTGTCCACTATAAATATTAAAAGTACAGTGTCCACCATTTCTATTCCCTAAACTTGTTAGGAAAAAATGCTCCCTACTACAAGTTTCGCTTCAGCTGGCAATACGCCTGTCTCCCTACTCGGAGGAATACAAAGTCAAACAAGAAGGGTTCATTTGCTGTTATCAACTTTGGTTTTACTTTCACGTGCACTTACCATGTATTCCTTATTATTTTTTTTTCTCTGCTCACCCTCAACATACAAAATACGGATGATGATGAAGATGATGATCGTTCTCCTTTTCGACGCTCATGCCCGGGTGGATTACCATTTTTATGCTCACCTCATCTTCCGAGATGTGCAAAGATACACTTTCCGGCAACAAAAACTACTAATACAATCCCAAATGAGTTTGTTTCTAACAACTGGAAATTCGACAAAAAACGAAAGATTTCCTGCTGCTGCCCAAAGTCACTTTGCCATATATACATAAATGTGCGCAAAAAATTGCGATAAATCTCGTCGAAACATAATGACAGTGCAGCGGTATAACAACAACAGCATCACAACGTGCAATGTTCCACTTGTCTGGTAGTGCAAGTATACTCTTCTCGCTAATCCCTCTTTATTCCAATCTTCGCATATACAAATACGCCGTAGATTTTTTTCCACACAACTAAATAGTTAGACGTTTTATTTTTGCTTTGTTTTCAATACAGCCATGCAAACACATGTAGACTTTTTTGTCTTTCAGACTTTTTTTTACATCTAATGGAATTCCGTATACACAGTTCTGAATGAATCAATACTGTTTTAAAAAATGTATTTACCGTTAATCCAACTCACTATTTTTATCTTCTTCCCTTCTAAGTCAAAATCAATGTAAAATACATTACGCAAGCACAGGCTGGCTGGAAAGGATAAAAAGATGAAAAAGTCAAAAAAATGAAGTCTAGTAAATCCATTCTTACATGTAAACAAAAATTCACCCAAAACAAATTTTTGTAAGGAACCAAGACAAGAATAAAAAGAAAAACAACAACAACAACAACATGAAACAAGCGGAAGAAGGATGGATTCTGTATGTATTATTGTGTCAGAGTAAGAAAAAAAATAATTCCAAAGTACAACAGGATCGTACATAACTACCTACTTTCTGTCTTTATTTCTTTCTCTCCCTTTCTCCCTTAACTTGTTCTTATCATTCTGAGAAAACTTTTTGTGAACAAACAAACAAACAAGCTAAAGCACAAGGAAACGTAGTGGTACTAAAAGAAATTGGCATCTTAAGGAAAAAGCATAGTAAGAGTTGGTTGGTTTGGTTGGTTAGTGTTGTAATGCTTCTGCATGCTGGTAGTACAATATAGTAGTCAAGTTTGAAAACAAAACTTGGAAGTGAAAAGGAGAATCTATTTTACCCAATGTAGAATCTGCAAAAAGAGGAATCAGTTTCACTACTACTACTACTACTACTTCTTTTACCTCACTTACTTATGTATACATACTTGATATTATGACTACGCGCTTCATACAGAATTTTACATGCCTCCAAAAGAGAAAAAAAATATCCTGAAGTAGGCCTCCTCTTCCTCCACAACTACTACCAGTACTACTTATTATTATCCTACTATTTCTGTCTACAATGTATTTTGACTATCCATATAAAATATTCTGCTATCCTTCTACGTTTTCTTGTTCTCCTTGAATCAGTCAGAGGAATATTTATGCTCCATACAAAATTTATTATTGTTCTCCTCTTAAAGAAAACTATCTTAAAACTACTAAAAGCTGTCTAACAGTTTGAAGCGTAAAGTTTTTCCTTGAAACCAGAGAGACCACATATATTGCAAAAGAAAGCGAAAGAGAGAGAGAGAAAAAAAAAAGAAGTGGCACACATACTACATTCTACATGCCTAGGTAGGTCTTTTTTTGTTATCTGAAGTTAAATTGCAGTTTCCTTCCTTTCGCTTATTCTTTTTCTTCTTCTTCTCCACCTCCTCCTCCAAACAAACTAATAATATAACACCACCAATTTTAACTCTATCTATGTGCTACGTATATAATATAATGGACACGTACCTACACTACTACTACATGCATCTACTTGTTCAACGACTCGTTTACTTTTTTACATCGTGCCACAAACGCTCCCAAAGAAAATCCTTCAATTTCAACTTGTGTCATGGTTCATTAGAAGAAAAAACGAGAGGGGAAAATTTTCAAGTCCAATTTCTAAATTGGATATATGTTTCCTGGAAAGAAAGAGAAGAACAAGAAGAAAAACACCAACATTGTTTTCCCAATTTTTCATTGAATTTTGTATGTGACTCTCTGGCTGTGTGCATGGGTGTGTGTGTGGCCTTACATTACGTTCAAACAGTAGACAATCACAAATAAACCACTGCGACCACAACAATAGTAAAATTGTACATGGGTGAATGAAAACTATCATCTTCTATTTTTGCTTATCTACTCACCAAATAGTTTGTTTTGGTTGGTCTGCCCAAAATTCTATTATTTTTTTTGCTTTTGGGTGAATGAAAACTATCATCTTCTATTTTTGCTTATCTACTCACCAAATAGTTTGTTTTGGTTGGTCTGCCCAAAATTCTATTATTTTTTTGCTTTTGAGGTCGCCCTGCTTGTAACTTGACTTCCAAGTTCCTAAAAAGAGTGTGCGTGCTCTCATTTTCCTTTTTGTTTGCTTCACGGGTATGGTATATACTAAACGCTGAATTGCTACATAATTTATATAACATGAATCTTACGTCAAATGTAGACGAATATGTACGTACATACATAAATACAAATGTAATAACAAGCATATTCGCTTATTTTATTATAGTATGCATATAATATATACAGTAGGTTCATTTTCCAACAATTGCAAAAAATATTCTGAATTTAATAACGTACAGAAGAGTCAAAGTACAACAAAAAGATTTTTTTTTGGTTTGTCAGTCTGTCTGGTCTGTTTTGTTGAAAGATGATCACAGCAAAATGCCGTATTACCAATTATTCTTGTAATAGTAGTGGTGGGGAAGAAATATATATTATAGATTTTGTAATTACTTTTTGTAAATGTATTTGTATGTTTAAAGATCTACAATATTTGTGTTTTGTTTATCAAAAGCATATTTCTAGTTGTAGTATATCATCCATTCGCTACTTTTTTGCATGTTTCTACAACCTACACCTTTTTGAGCACGTCCTATTAAAAATGTAATCAGTTCACAGATCACATAATGTAGAAATTGAAATACGAGCATCATAACATAAAAAACATTAACTTACTTGGACTTGTAAAATGAAATGGGGAAGGAGATAGTTGAGTGAAAAAAGACACAAAATTGAGAGGACGTGTCTATGGATATGTGTGTGCGTTTTCCTTTCATGAATCTATTTCTATACTCCTGCTTCGTTTTCTCTTCCTTTTGTTTAGCATTATCCTTTCCTTTTTTAAAAAGAAAAAAAAATATGTAGGCACAAAAGGAATTTCTCAGGTAAGAATGAGTAAGCCAGCAATTCACCTCACGTTTTAGATGATTTCATGAATCATTTCAGTTACATCCCATTTATTTGCTAAATTGTTCCACAGGAAGTATATTGAGAATATTAGTTTTGTTTGGTCGGCTTCTGTACATTTTCTACATACATTTTTTTCGATTCAATCGCCATCATCATCATCGGTGCCCATACAACCTACCACCACTCGTCGTATTTTTTTCTTCTTTTTCAATGCAGATAGATTCCTTTGGAAAATGGTTTCCTCGTGGCTACATTGACTTTTCTTTTAACTCTATTTCTCTTCAAAAAAGAAATGAGTTTAAAAGGAGCCGTAGAGAAGAGCAAAGGGTTTCTTTGGATAGACTATAATATTACTCCATGTATGTGAAGCGTTTTATTTGCGTATGTATCTTTATATGAAAAGGTAAGTAAATAAATAGGCATGTGCACTGTTCGTGCTATGAGTTTAATTCAATAGAGATAGCAAAGGAGAACAGAGGAGGGGAGAACATGAGCGGTGAAATTGGAAACTTTTTTATGTCCAAAAACGCATTCATCCAAAACTTGTGCAATATGTTGAAGGTAAAGTGGAACTATAAATTATGAAAGATTATGTTCTCGCTTATTTTGTATACGTTCTTAATATAATACGTGTATACTGATATACTTAGAGTAGTATTGATGGGGATGAAGTGGTTGCCCCAAATGTGTCGTAAAATATGCTGCCCATATAAACCCATTAAACTGCTACTAGTGCTCTATTTACTGCTTCTCTGTTTCTTTTTCCCGTCGCATCATCTTTTCATCGGCAAGTTTTTGTCGTGACAACTTCGATTTGCTGAAATTTCTTTAATTTACTTTAATATTTGAGCCTTTTTTTAAATAAAAATTAAATGAAATAAGTAGTTGGTTACGTTTTTGCGTTGGTATTGTCTTTTTAAGACCACTCGGTTGAAAGATCAAGCCTATTAATTAATTTGACAACGCATTTTCTTTCATTTGATTAGCTCAACTGCATAATTTACAGTATATAGTCCATATTTGAATGGGAAATACAAAGAAGGAGAAACGATAGTGTATGGATTTTTCATTGAGAATCAGGTTAAACATCTCTTAAAAGGCTTGCTGCGCCATCTGCATGCTGGAAATGATGAGTTTTACACAGTTTTTCTTACGCTTTGAAGTTAAGAACGGTTTTTGACATGGCGTTGTAATTTTCAACTCTCCCTTGGATTTCTCTTTATCTATGATCCCTTACTTTCTCTGTTTCTTCCTTTCTTGGGAACTTTCTAGAAACTTTCCGGGAAACCTGTAATATTTTAACTACGTAAGTAAATTTAATTTATGACTGCAGATCAGTTCTTGTAAAACAGAAAAATACTGATCATTTAGATGGAGTGAACAAAATTTGTTTGAATGCGTACATACGTTGGTACATAAATTATCATGTCCACGTACACTATTGATTATATTTTGTTCATTTCATATTTAAGCTCAGTAGTACATAGCACCTACTTTATTGAAAATGAATTCATGATTTACGTCTGAAAGAGTCAGTTAGTAAATTAAAATTTGAAATTCTTTAAGTTGTATCACAATGAATGCGTTCATCTTTGTGAAAGCACAATCCAACTCCTCAACAACTGCCACCACCACGCATTTCACAAAGAGTAAAAAGCTCGCTTTTTCCTCACGCAGATATAGGAATGTTTTTGTACGTGCGGACGTGGAACGTTCTTTTTCCACACAGCAAGCAACGCAAAGATACGCTGTAAACATTCATCTCATCAAACAAGGGCATAAATGCCGTTGGTCGACATCTTTCAAACATTGGCCAAAGCAGAAGAAAGGTTAAAAACTTTGCACTTCAGTCACCGTATCAACAACCAGATGGCCCTCCAGTATTTGGAATACGTTGTTCACAACAACGTCACTTTATTCTGCTCCATTTTACAGGAAGAAATCCGAGAAGCTGAATGCACAAAAAAGATTAAAAGTGTACGTTTGTCTTCTTTTGTAAGCAGCAAATGTAGCGTTTAATTTTTCATGACTGGCATTTTAAGCCTAAATTTATTTTCAATGAGTTCGTTAAATAAGACAGACTGATGAAATATTGTCAGCAGAGATGATTTCCATGCCACCAGCATCTATAAAAATGTAAAACATGCCTATGGTGTGTGCTACTTTTAATGGATATTATTCAAATAGATGGGCAAATTATGCGACAATCACAAAAAAATGTTTTCCATTGTTTTTCTTGCCGAGTTTTCATTTCTTTTTACTGTTAATGTCAGTAAGGATTTTTTTTCGACTAGCACCTTTTCTACCAATGCTCACTATTCTTTACCGTAAGGAGCAGCTCATTAAGTACACTCTGTGTGCGAGCGAACAAAAAAAGATGATTAGTAGTAAATGCGACATTTTGACAGCTGTGCCGCACACACCACCTAATGATACCACTAAACTGAACAAACTCTCACTATTTACTGACAATGCTTACCACTTTTTTTCTTTTCCTTCAAGCTAGATAGATTTGTGCCATTTTATATCACATCGCATCCTCCCATTTACCTCCACAGACTTTCTATCAAACTGGGGAATACTTTCTGGCAGCAGTTTACTCAAGTCATTCTCCTTTTCTCACAGCTAGTTTTACAAATTGCCCTCAATTCGAATAATATAGGGAATAGTGCCAAGAATAGAAAACTCACATTATTATTTTTTTATCCAAACTTTTACACAAGTTTGTACATTTTTTATAAGAAGTAGAAAAATTTAGTATTAAAAGTTGTGTGTGAATGTGCATGCACTGATGTGTATGTAAAGCAGTGTGAAAATGATAAAAACTTTGCCCTCAGATCACGTATGATTATAACTATTCAAAATCACGACACATCTCTCAGGTAAATTTGTTGAATTCTGGAGGTGAAAAATTCTTGCAGGAACTGCATAATATTCTCTTTTGTGAAAAAAAACATGAAAAGAAATGGTTTAAAAAAGTGAGTATTCTATGAAAAGTTTATTTTTTGTCTCCACAAAAACACAAAATGATTTCGACTTTTCCTCTGTTACTTCCTGACTCAAACATGTAAAAAAGTGTTGGAACCTCCTAATAAAATATATAACCTTTGTGATATGCACGTTCCATCTCGTGATCTCCCATTTTTGCTTTCTTAGCATTTTTCCCTACTTCAGATAATACATCTCCTTCCTTATTTTCATCCTCTTTATTCAACAAGCATCTTCAATCCGAATGGTAATAAAAAAAATTGACAATCTTTTATCCTACACTTGACTTGAATTGTTTGTGTTTTAAAAAAAATGCTTGAATCTGCCTCAAACATTCATAATTATTATTATTATTTCCGTATATACCTACACACAGAATGAGTGGTTACACACAACCCATGTATAAAATTCCTGAGAAACATGTACATATAGAGATTTTACATGCATATAAATTTTCGATAGCTCAAAACCCGTCACATCACCCATCTGTAAACTTTTATTTTTTATGAATTCTTACAATAACAATTCTAGTACGTGTCTCCCCGTCATCCATCCACCATTTTCTATATGCTTTCTTTGATCCAGTGAAACGGTTTGAATAAATGCGTGTATGTGTGCATAGGTTTCTGCATGTCTATGTGCAGAACTCATTGTGGTTTACAAGTAAAACAAGCGAATTTTGCTTTTGCTTTTAGCAGTGGCAGCAGCAACTCCATTCAACCACCACCACCACCGACCACATTCCATGCATCACTTTTACTACACTGATGCTTCCACTATTGCGACTATCCTTAAAAGTATTTTGTTTTAGGAGACAAGCAGTTTTCTCCAGAACAGCAGACTTTCAGACTCCAGTTTGTATGACGACAGGGGGGACTATGAAAATAGAACTCTCATCGGTGCCCTATTAACCACGTGCAGGCTAGCGCATGCAGCCAACCACCAGAAACTTTTCTGCTACTACAAATACCAAAATTTATACCAGCCTACATTTTTAACTGAAATTTTAATGTTATTTATTTTCATAGCGTGCCTACATTTTTCTTATGTATAAATGTATGGGCATTATTATATACTTTCATGAGTGAAAACAACATAAACCATATTTCGATTTTGACTGTGGAAATTCTAAACTTGTACATACATTCCTTTCTGGAACGTCACCACCATCATTCTCAGCATCGTCATGATCATCACTGGTCGGTACTAAAAACCTTGAAACAGGCTGATGGTGGTGGATATAATGTAAAAGACGATATTAGACTATAAAGCCATCTTGAGTTGAGTAGTGGGATAGAAAATAAGTCTTATGCGGTCATATATCGAGAAGATTGGCAGTGTACGTTATGGTAACAAGAGAACGACGACATACAGCTACTTCATACCTATGTTAGCTGTGTCCTTATAAGTTGTTGTGAAGGACAAAATACGGTTGGGACTGGGACATTGAAGGAAAATTGGAAGAATCAAAGTATTATATAAAGCGAGAGAGAGAGAGAGGGAGAGAGAGAGGACAAGAGAATGCTTGTTCAGTTTTGTTCACCGAGTCAAGTACTAGATATAAGATGGGGAGGGAGGGAAACAGGAATGTTGTGATAGTAATATTTTGCGGAAGGTTGTAGAAGCAGTGGTAAAAGTAGTAGCTTCTCGCTGAAAAGCATGTCTGTGTAGTCTTTAGCAGGCGACGGTGTGCTTTCTCTTCTAGTAATGTTTCTCTTGAGTGAAAAGCATACAGAGTGAAAGAGAAGAGAAAGAAAGGAAAGAGTGATGCGACAATGCGGCTATCTTTCCTTATTTATTCCATCCAGGACATACCACTCCTACTTCCTTGTTTTTAGGAAAACTGTCACGCTGTTCCTGCAGTCATAAATCATGCGGCAAAAATATCAGCAAGTGGGAGACTTGGGAAGAGAACAAAAGCATGAAAAAGGGAGGTTGAGAGAAGAAAGGGAGAATTTTCGATTGAACAAATAATCGAACATGAGTATTTTTATTGGCATTTTGCGTTTTACACTTTTTCTCTCTTCTAAGTCGAGTCAAGTTGGATTTATTACTTTGCCGTCATATTTTTCATCTTCTCTTCCACCTCCGACAACAATACCATCAAATAGTCCCAATGTAAAAATGGTAATGCATATAACTACTTCATACACGTATACCTGCTTTATAGTTGACTTTGGAAGAAAAAAACCTTTAGTAAATTTTAAGAATCTTAAATTGGCTGTAGTATAGGTTTCCCCATATTTTATGCTTTACCTACCACTAATCCTTCATTATTATTTTTTATTCTTGTTAAGTAGAAACATTTTTGGTACTCTTTTATGTGAAACGATCTGTGTCGATTATAACATTTCAGATATTATTTGCACAATGTTCAAGGTATGATACGTGTATTTCGATCTCGTCCTAGACGCTTCCGCCAATTTTCACGAAACTTGCATTGTGGATTCAAAACAATCCTATTAGGTTCGACGCCAAAAATCAGCTATCTAACTTTAACCGTTTTTTGAAATACATATGTTTGAAATGTTTTTTGTTCTATATGTTAGTAAAGCATGTATGATGCAATGTGGCTGGTGATGACAATATTGGCAATACCAATACATGAGTGCGGGCAAATGGCGTGGAATCAATGCAATGCTTTGAATTATGATAATGATAAAATATGAAATGTTGTTCCTTTATACATTCAGTCAGATTTAGGTGT
>JAHZMZ010001591.1:0-13519 GCA_027743805.1 Lepidocyrtoides sp. E14 | reverse complement strand
ACTAGTTTTATGTGTTTCATCTTTTAGCGTTTTCCTCTTGCCCACCTCAACAAGGCGTCCGCCAACACATCCAAGTGCGCCTTGGTCTGCAAATTATGTACAAATGTAAAAATAATATTACATTTCGGCAACGAGAAGCAGGATTTTTGGGGTCAATTGAAACCAGAAAAAATATCCACCCTTGTAAATGCGATTGGGACTTTACTTTTCTACTTAAGGTAGCAAATTATTATAATTATTATGCTTACGAAAGAACCGATTAATAAAAATATTTTTAATACAACTCAATTGCAAAAAAAAAAATCTTTTGAAAGAACGAGAGACGACCGGTCAATGCGTTTGTGTATGTTTTTTCATGGACAATTTTTCTAAAAATAGCAAAAAGAGGGGAGGCGGGTGACAAACGAGATGACTGTAGTACCCTGGACACAACCTAATTCATAAGCAACTCCTCCCCTTCCTCCTACACAAGTCGTTGAACACGAGCACTATGTTCACTGAAACAATGTTTTCCTGATTTATACATAGGTAGATAAGCTGAAAATAAAATTATGATTTATCCGTTCCTTAAAAATTACACATTGTGAAAGCAAAGTGCAGCTATAGTGGTAAGACGCACATCAACGTTATTTTTGGCCTGCTTACTGCTAATTTCTGCGTTTCATACATTACTTCCGTTGTTATATCAGGGGAAAAATGAGTGTTTAGGTATATATTTTTTATTATTTTTTCGTATTATGCAAAAAAGATTTCCAGAAACAAGACTTTCATGACAAACGCCCGTTTGTTTAACAGTCCCTGAAGCTTGCACACATGCATAATATACTAGTCCACATTGTAATTGTAAAATATGCAGTGGAGTTTGGAGTTGAGAGAGGTGATCATTACACCTGTCGTGGGTGGGCGGCCATAAGGTGGCCCGTTAAAAATTAACGACGGAGGTGTACCCTTTTTATTATAGGAGTAATCTTGAAAATTTACGACTTTCCTTGAGGGAGGGAAGGCGGAGGTTGGCAAAGAGAGAGGGAGAGAGAAAACAAGTAAGTAAATTTTTTTTCACCAGTGTATACCTTGCACATGCATAGCTTACGGCAGCTACAAACAACAAGGGTGATGATGATAATCATGATCACAAGAATATATAGCGACGATACATGAAGAAGGCTATCATTAGCACCCATATGTATGCAAATTACGATGAAAACTATTTTCGGCGAGGGAGAAAACACTAAAGTTTGGGATGTAACAGTAAAGTAGAGAAAACAACATTATTTCCGGAATTTTACGATTTTCCTCTTTGATACGAAAAAAACTGGGTCTGACCTGAGAAAAATAACTGGGAAAATACAAGTAAGCGCACCAATAAAAAAAATGATAAAGACTACTACTACTACTTCAACCAAATAAATGAGCAACTTGGTTTTTAATATACATATACACGTGAAAATGACGTATGACGTATGTATCTCTGAATGGCATCAACCGTAATTACATTCAACATGGCATTCATTGAACCTGCTTCTACCCGACTTTCAAAACGAGCTAGCATTTTGCTTTAAACACGAAAAAGAAAGGATGCGGGTGTGTGGAAGTTGAGACTAAATTGAGGGGGAGGATTTTTAGGGATGAGAAAAAAAAAGTGGAGAGAAGAATATGGAGCCGTGAAATGAAAATAAATGAACATAAAGAATACGGATGTTTAAAAAAAAACAGAAGTGAAAAATAGTTGAGTTGAGGGATAGGATTACTGACTGTTTCTGCGACGTCGTCATCTGAACAACTGAACGGAGCGAGGAGAAAAGTTAGGAAAAGTTTTCACACTACTGAATAAGCTGAAAAGGAAAAAAAAGTGGAAAAGGAAACGGAGTATGAGCACTGGGAAAGTTGGACTACTTTGTTCACTTGTTTGGCTTGTGAAGCTGCTGTGGTTGGTGTAGGGCACTGCTGCAGCATTGACGTGAGCAAGAGGTTGCCCTTAGTTACCCCATCGAGAACAGAGCCGAGCACAGTCGAGCGCCAAAACTGTTAGCAAGCAGTAGTAGTAGTGCTGCAGCAACAACATTGGAAAAAAGAAAGCACAAAGTGTGTGTAGACAGAACAGACTTTTTGGTTTCTATTGTCGCAAATAAATGAAGTTGATTGTCAGTTTTCCCTGTTGCTCACTACTACTAGAAAACTTGGGAACTGTTGGCTGACGTGTGTGCTCAGTACTGTCACTGCTGACGAATTCTTTGTTGTAAATTTAAAGACTTAAATAAAAAGGGTTAATTTATAATGAGTCATTATCCATTCCCAAGAAATCCTTCATTGGGCAGCGGCTCATCATGTTCCTCAGCTGCTACAACGGCAATTTCTTCATCAGCTGTTGTTAATGCTGCCGCTTTGGTGCCATCAGAAACTGATGAAAAATGTCGAAAAGGTATTATTCACAATCACAAGAAACACAAGTACAATGCCTGACACCTGAGAAACTATATGAAACTGAGAAGAATTATCATATTTCTTAAATGTTTCAGCTGTGGGCAGACTTTCAGAGAATCTTTACATCATGGGAAACGAGCCATCTTTAGCATTATACTGTTTGCAGGTACGAATTTTTTAAACATATCTTTAAAGCAAAATATCGGTAACCATGACTTTTGTCGTGGGAGTCTGAAGTCTTCCTTACATGTAGAGTGTGTGGTTACAGTTACACATGACAGTATGCACACTCATACCTAATAAAACTTGTTCTACTTTCTTTTGAAGGAGCATGTAAGGAAGGAAGTACCAAACATGATAAAGCAGAAAGTGGACTTTGGAGCACAGTATCGACTACTTCAGGGCACTTGTTACGACTGTGATTATAGCATAGGGTAAGTTACTCCTCTGGATACTGCTTAACAACAGTGCCCACCTTTTTCTCTATAAATTCATCATCATCTATGTAATAAAAGTATACATGTGTCAAAAGTCACACCACATTCATATTTACACAAGACAATGTACTTTTTTTGTGAATTTCAGAGCAGTAAAATCTATGGCAAAGTCCCAAGAACAATTTTCATCCATTCAAAATCATCTGAAAAATGCCCTTTTTCTCAAGCAACAGCTAAAGTACGAAGAAAATAGGAGAAAGGTGTCTTCCAAAGGAAGCAGAAAAAAATAAACACACTTTATGAACATGTTCTTTGATTGGACTCTGCGTCGTCCGCATTCCAAGATCAAATCTCATTTCAGTCCGCCATCGCATAGTCAATAATAATAATTTACGTTATGTTATGTTAGTCCGATAAGTTTAAAATATTAACAATACTTTGTTTCCTTGACTGGTATACACGCATAAAAATATCTTCTAATACAATAGAAGAAATAAGTAGCTGTAGGAATTGTCAAACAACTGCAATTCATTTTTAAAACCCTAAATATTAATACTCTGTACTTCAATGTCAATATTTTTGCACTACATATCACCAAAAAACACGCGTTTCAAAAAATCATTGTTGCTATGTACTTCACAACAGTTTTATACGTTGTTGTACTTACTTATGCAGAGTTTAAAATAAAAGCTGCTTACAGTTCACATATCACTACAGCAGTTTTCTGAAGTGGTTATCCCCGGATACTATAGTTATTGTGCATCTTTTCTTGTCATAATGGCCATTGACATTTTTTCTTTTCTTTTTTTTTGAAATTTGAGTAAAAGAGGAAATGGGATCATGAAAAGCTTTTTAGCTTCTTTCTTGTGAATCAACATTATCTCCATAAAAGCATCTTGTTCTACGTTATGTTATAAAATGAGCCAACCTTTGGCGTCTCATCGTCATCATGAATATTTAATCATCTCAACAATATCTTTCTTTCAACATCAGTAATACAGTAGTAAAGACAATTTTACATTTTTGTAATGCATACAATATATTGCTGCACAGCATTTTACAAACTTTGCTTGCAATGATCCAAAGATTTAATGTCAGAGTCAGCAACTGTGGCACGTCATCCGCATCATGAAATGTATTTTCATAAGTCTATTTTTTTCTATTCCAAAGGCATTTACGACAAGCTCCCGTGCAAGCATTGTCAAACTAAAATATGTCATGAACAGATACACACCTACATCATCATCGCAAATCAGAAAACTTACTGTGTCCATGATAAACTCAAAATATGAAGACAGTCAGTTGTTATATATTTAAGTTAATATGCAATAAAAATACTACATACCTAGACGTTTTTTGCAATAATCTTTTTCACGTGTACTACACTTGTGCATTCACATATTCGCCTCAATTTATCAGCATAGTAATATGCATTGCATTATTTTGGAAAAAAGGCAACAGCATTGCCCTTCTGCTCATGTTTATTTTTGTCCGAGCTCTACTGCTCTATTATTTTACTTCTTTGAGAACAAAAAGTTTGTTGCTATTTTCTCTGTAAACAAAAACATGTCTTGTGAAAGCAAACTTTGTTGTCTCTTTGTAAATTCTGTGTATAAGTATTTATACACAGCAGCAGTAATATATATATCAGCCGCCCATTTTATACGTACACAGTAGTCGTATTTTAAGAAAAAGTTGCAGCCATATTGGGATAGTGGTAGCAGTTTTTTTTTCTTCTTCTTCTTTTCTTCAACTTTCCACTTTTCTCGCAACAGGATAAGTAAACCTATCTATATCATAACAATATTGTGGTGCTTTCCTCTGCACCACCACCACCGTCTCTGTTTTGTTATAAGATGAGATATATTATGTTTTATCCCGTCAACGATTCCCCCACCACAAACATTTTCTTTTTTTTCTCCTCTTCTTTTCGTCTGACATGATTTTATGAATGTAACCGTAAACATAAAGTAATATCATAATATCCGACAACTATAGTTGTACTCAAAACGTACGCATTGAAAATGTTTCTACATATCCCATTTCTATTTTTAGACAAATCAGTCAGTCAAGAGGAGTAACTTGCTGTAACGCTATTCGCTACTTTCTTCATTGAATATACATAAATACATGCATGAGTTTCTTATATATCAATGGGATGCGTGTGTTTGCACTATACTTACATCAGAGTACATTTGTTTTACATTTATATGCACACACAACAAGAAAATAAAATATCAGCCAAATAGTCAAAAACAACACCAGCGCAATCATCATGATCATCATAAATCGATAAGGAGTTGAAATAATATTCCTTTCTCTTGTACTGAAAATCACATACCTAGTCGGTTACCATTGTAATATTGGCCTTAAAAAAATCCAAGCAGTAACTATTAACTGCCAGGATATTTTTACTTTTATGGCTTCTCTTCTCTCAAAATAGTTATTGTTTTTTTTCTTATTTACTGTATAATAAACTGCTGCTGTTGATTTTGTCACGGAATACTGTTCAATGAAAAAAATTCAGCCTTGTTTTTACAAAAAAAATACATTCGGATGGACAAGTGACCTTACTATTAGGTAAAACTGTTTTCTACCTAAAATATAGCTGAAAATATGATGTTCTATTCTTTATTTTAACGTTTCCCTTTTTTTAGTACATGGTCGAAAAATATATTATATCTATGTGAAACCAACTTTTTAATTGCCATTCGCACCCACACACAAGCAAATGATTGACATGGACCCATGTCATGGGGCTCATTTCCATTTTTGGTTTTGTTTTTGATTGAAAATGGGCAAACTTGGTAGTTCTGTGGTCTCAAAATTAAATTGAAATGGCTAGTTAATCAACTTATCAATATGCTTTTTAGCATTATGGAAAATTTGTAGTTGCTACTGAAATTGATTTTTAATCTCTCTAAAAACATGTTACGCACTGGCAACAACGTACGTATATAGTAATGAACATTCATTGATTCGTCATAAAAAATAGCACAGTGCAGCAGTGAGTGAGTGTAAAAAATAAAAGAGGAAATTTGTATCTTGGTAAGAGCCTTGTTTTGTTTGCAAGTTGTAACATATACATGTTATTTCGGTGACAGTGCTGGCTGTAAAACTCGTGGTTTTACAGCAGGACGAGAAATTGGGGTGACACAAACTTTGACAGCTCAATATTTTCTTTCCATGTACTTTCCTGTAAGCAAGCATCAAACCATTTTACTGAATCAAGTATCCAAAAACAACTTCATTTTCCTTTCACTTGCACAACTCAAACCAATCTGCCAAGTTGAAATTTTGATTCCAGACCAGAGGCATCGTTCTACGCAAACTTGCTGTCGGAATGAGGATTTAAAAGTAAAGATGACGACAACAACGACAACCGTCTTTCTCCACTAATGTGTCTCAATCCGATTTAGAGGAATCAGGCTTCCTTTGGAAAAAAATGGGGGAAAACGACAAGACATAAAATAAAGCAAAGCAAGTAGCAACAACAACACAAGAGATTGTTTTCATTATCAAAATATGTGCATTTTATGTCTTCACTCTATGTTTACACTCTCTTTTTATGCCGCAAATAATGCCGTATACAAACTACCCATGATGTACATAAATATTATACTACTACTCCTCCTGGTTCCCATTGTTGTGCTGCCTTGCTGAATTCACAGTGCCAGCATCATATAACCCCAGCATTCTCCCCGAAAAAGCAGCAGCTAGTTAAGTTTGGATAGAGTTGTGTTTGAAGAGAAGAAAGCACAGGTACTTTCACCTTGATCGGAAATACAAAACCCGTAACGGATTGTATGGGTATAAGTCTAAAAATAGACGATCGTGTTAGTAGAAGGTGAGTTTGCGAGTAGAGAGCCGTCACAGTTCGAATTGTAGATACTTTCTCTCCCTGAAACGAAGTCTCTGAAGCCTAATATCCACGATATGTTGATAGATGAGCATTTTTGTTCTGTAATCCACGGACGACGGAACGGAAGGATGCATGGTACTTTTGGGGCATGTTGCTACTCAACAAAGGAGCTAACAGGTTGGGTGGTGTTGGGTCCTTTTTTCCATTCTCTCTTTTCTCTTTCTTTCTTCTTTCTCTTCTAGCTTTATGGTGAAAGGTTGCATATTTGTGAGTGTGTGTGTGTGTGTGCTTGAGTGTACAAGGAATGAATGAATGAAAGTACGAAACACCTGTCCACACATTGAAAAAAGATGATGATGATGATGACAAGATAAAAATATACCCATATGAAAAAAATAAATTTTATGGTTGGGTTATGAACATACGTCAGTATTGGAATATTAAACTTGTATGAATGTACATATTACCATTCATACGTCTTTGGGTATGCGAATTTCAGACAAAAATACATTACGTTTCACGTATGTGCATCAGCCGTATCAGCAAGTTTATAATGATGATACCAAATATTTTTTTTCCTATATTCACTCGCAGAGAAAAGAAGAGTTTCTACTTTATGTCCATATTTTTATGGTACATATAAAATATTGTTGTACAAGGACCCTCCATTTTTTTTCTTCCAGAGAGCTGAGCGAGTGACGTCAAAGGACCTAGGACGACCGAGTGTGTGGTGGTAGTCATGAATGAAACTCTTTCTGTTTATCATCCTCTCATTCTTCTTCTCCAATAGTTGTATATTTTTACACATATACATATTTTTTATACTTCAACATGCATACAGAAAGATGTGTCTATCTGTCTGAGCTTAACCCTAACATTTTAATATTTTTTTTAGGAAAAACCAAAGTAGTTTTTGTAGCAATAGTATTTTCACCACGACTACATACTGCTGCTTCTGCAACTGCTGTTGTTACGTTCTACAAAGTGTTCTCAATCTCCTATTTTTTTCCCTCCTCAGCACTCTCTGGATTTTGGATTTCGGATGTGATACACATCTTTATTATTATTATTTTGGCTGTGTTGTAGTTATGCTTGTACTACATGCATTATCCTTTCCTTCCTTCCTTCCTATTCATATTCCTTTTCTTCACTACTACTACTACTACAGCTTTTTGGGGTATAACGAGAAAGAATGCTTTAGCAACAACAGTCTTCTTCTAGTCTGGACGGTTGTGTGTGTTTTTTTTTATAAAAAAAGAGAATAAAAGTAAAGTGGAAGGAAACGGCTATGCACACATTGATTTTATGACGAAGACGGTAAAGTAAAAATGTTATAGCAGCGGAACAAAAAATATGAATTGAGTTGATTCATAAATTTGTTTTCTTTCTTGCCATGTTTTCACGTGCTTTTGGTAAGTGGTAGTGATGACGACGATTATTATCATCATCCTCTTCTTCTTTCCAGTAGCTACTATAGTGAGTGAGTGACGATGATAGTAGTAGTATAAACCATAAAATGACGGTTTTAGTCAACCAACATTTTTCTCAATGCTTTGACCTGCTCCCCCACATTATATATTTCTCATTCTTTATGTGGAATAGGTATCTTTCTTGGCACCAATGTATGGAATCTTCTTGCTACAACAACAATAAATCCATAAATCCAACACGTCAAATACTTTTGGTGCTTCATTGTCAGACTTCTCTTTTCTCTCCACCCACACTTTAATTTTTTCCCAATATATTGTATCAACAAACTGATATGAAAAAAATACCTCTAGTACACACACACACAGACAAATTTCAATTGCAGAGAACATTCAACGTGGTGAAAATGCATTTAATAAATAAATATGTGCGCAAACACAGACAAGTCATGCTTTTAGCATTGATACCATTCATTTCGAACTAAGTAGGTAGTAAGTATGAAAATGACATTTCGTTTAAGTTTTTTTTTACTCGTTTCGGACACCTAAGTACATATACCTCTATTGCTGCTGCTGCTGCCTACAGCAAAATGCTTTAGTTGAAGATTCAAGAGCACTTGTCAAAACTAACTCGTAGTAATTATATCTTCTATTCTATTCCGAAATGAAAACAGAAATTGTCACGTTCTCGTATTGTTCTTATGCAGGAAAGAGAGAGGGAAAACACTAGTATACTTTAAGAAGACAATGGGAGAATAGTTTTGTGTACACACTTACAATTATTAGTAGTCGACCCACTCTGTCAAGTTGACTTTCCACCTGCTTATTGCCACGTTGTTCCACATTTGATATACAGAAACAGAAGAAAAAGACAAACTTTTGCATTCAATTCTATCTCTCTCCCTCTTTTCTCCTCTCAATACTGTTGGCCTTCTCTATTTGACTTAAAACGTAATCAGTCTCTATAAATACAGTAATTTATGGAACTGCTAGAAAAAAAATTGAATTAGCAGTCAACCCATTTTTGTACTTGGTGGATTTTTTTGGCACCTCCCCTGGAAAACTAGTTTTTCTCTAAATAGTCTCAAACAGCAAATCTAAACAAAAATTACTGCGCCGCCGACGAAAGAAAAGACGTCAGCATAAACATTACTATCATCACCACCACCATCACCGTCATCACATCACCACCACTACTACTACTACTACCATCATCATCATAATCCACTATTCAGTCCAAAAATGGATCAATTATCATTTTCACTGTAACTTCTCTTCTTCCCCTTTCACTTCATCTATTATTCAAGGGTTTCAAATAAACACAACACTACAAAGTACCATTTATTATGCCTTTTCTTAAATCATCGAGTTGAGCGTTTCTCCTCCAAACAACCCTCTCCTCCTCCTCCTACACATAGATAAGCTTTATTATTATGCCTTCCAAATTCCAAATCGCAATGAGATTGAGATGATGATATATCCTAGTCTATAATATGTTTACTGCTCTAGGATTACGCATACCATTTTGTCAGTGTGTCCATACCATAACAAGCGAATAGTTTGACATTAAATATTGGTAAAAAAAAGAAAACCTATTTATTTTCTTGGTTGTGCTATTCCTTGCAATACCCCTTTCCCCATTTTGGTCATTTGATACAATTGATAACAACCACTGTCGTTTCACTTTTTCTCCATTACTTTCTTCCGCTGCACTTTACCAATACCGCTTCTTGTTTACTCCGCCTGCTTATAGAATCCAAGCAGGTATTTTTTATCAAACACTTTTCCATAGTCGTCATCATCATCGTAGTAGTATTTTTGGTGATTTTGGGAGAGTGCTGATGATGGTGGTGAGAATGGATATAAGAGTAAGCAATGTAAAAAAAAGAGGAAGCACATCAACTAACAACACAGTATAGTAGCAGCATGTGGTCAAAGTAAATGATATCGTTTGATACATAATCATCATTGCACACCACCACCTGGTCTCCCTCTTTTCCCTTTGCTTGCGTTGGCAACACACGTTGTAAAAATAGAAATATTATGCTCATTTTATATAGGAAGTCATATAAATAGTTGAACATAACCACCACATTCAATCAACATTGTAGCCGTCGTACTTACTACTACCTCTCATTCTCACTTGATGATTGGCTTGATGAAATGATGATGATGAGGATGAGCAGACTATATAGCCACGACGGGAGTCTTTAACGAGCAGATATCACGCTTTATTACTATTATGTTAACACCAAGACTCCTATTATTATCATCATTATTGCCATTATGGAAATGTAATGATGATGTGAGAAGCTTGATTTGAGTACGTACATCTAGGTACAGGAGTTATGAAATGAGGCTAAAATAATAATAATAATAATAGCAATAATAATGACGACGATGAGATGATAGTACTTGGCATATCGTGTAAACAATGTTGCTTTTGTAAACAAAGAAAAATTCCCACTTTTTTCTCTTTTCTAAAATACTTATGGACATTTCTCGGAAGCAATATTACACTGAAATCACACCGATTTTGTTTTATTTCTTGTTTTTTTGCAACATTATTCCTTTATGAAACAGTAAAGTATTATTGAGGTGGTTTGCCAAAATCGCTTATGTTCTCTCTGATGCAATAACTCATTTAGGAACAAGTATCATTTATATTTTTCCTGTCAAGGTTTTTGCATTGCACGTGGGCTATTGCATTTTTTCGGGATTTTTAGAGAAACGCTGGGAAGCAACCAGCAGAGCGTTGTAATTCTCTTTTTGTCACACACGGAAACCAAAAGAGAAGGACAGAGAAAAGGCGGAAACTGGGAAATGAATGATGACGAGAATGGTGTGGGTGGATCACCGGAAGACTTGTATATAAAAACATGTATTGTTACAGTTGCGTTTTTACAATGTAAGATGGACACTATATATAGCAGATCACGAGATCAGTATTTCGTGCATCAAGTTTATTGTTTCTATTTCAGCAAACAGTCAACTTTTACCTTAAAAAAGTAACGATAGAGAAAGATGGGAGAAGAACGGTTTTGCTGAAAAACTAGGATAGGATCGATTGCGTGACCTGCAAAACTGGGTACTTTTTTTGCCTTTGCTTGAAATGTGCTAATCATATAAAATATATGGCAGTAAAGATGAGTCTACCATTTCACAACTAGCATATTATGATGGCCAAGTAAACACACAAAAAAAAACGACGATAACTGTGTATATTTCGTGCAAGTAGTAGTAATAAGTTATAAATTTAACCTGGTTTGGTAACAAAAGGCTGACTCTGTTTAATATACATATATCACTCACTTAAGCTAACCGTCCAGGTGAGAGAAGTGAATTTTCTCGTCGTGTGTGTTTGTGTGTGTGGTGTGATGATTGTGTGAGCAAGGTTTGCACAAGGGCTCTTTTCTCTGTTATTATATGGCTCCAGCAGCATGTCATGTGTCTGGGATGTCATGTCCGCCAAATAATTTTATGGGTTTAGCAAACAATTCTTAATGCACATGTTATACAAGTACGTATTTATGTATATTAGGGAAAGAGAAAACTCTGTGTTCTTCAGAGTATCATTTTTTATTCCTTATTATTATTATTGTTGTTGTTGGCCCGTGAAATGAAAGGAAAAGAGAGCAGTAGCGGACAAACTGTTGCGTTTTTTACTTTTTTGCATCATGCATCTTTCATTTTGACATTAAGTATGTATGCATGTAAATAAGGAGAAAAGAGAAAGGGAGTGAAAGTAACAGAACTATTATATTCGTATTGTGTTATTATTAATATTACAACTACTACTACTATTATTATTACTATCGCGGCACATGTTAACTTGTGTATTAAGGTAGAAAAAAGTGGAGAGAAAAAAAAGAAATAAGAAAAAATGAATTTTTTATTGGCTATTAGACAAGAAAACTCCAAGTAAGTGTGGAGGGAGAAAAGGATGAGGATGGATGGAAGCGAATTTTAGAATAAATGAGACAAGACAAGGAGCAACAGGAGCGAGAAAAAGATTAATTTCGTATGTAAACTGCATTATATGTATACTGGCCTACTAGATGATTTCCTAACTTTACACATGTGTATATGTATATTTTATTATGTATTGAGGAGGAGAGAACAGTAGCAACAACGATGTTGGAAGTGAAGGACGAAATAAAAAACAAGAGGAATTAGTGGATCATAAATTACGTCAGGATTAACTACAGAAGAGAGAAAACGAAGAGTATTGCATTGAATTAAACGCGTTAGTTAGGCCTCAGTTTTTGAAAGAAGAAGAATGGATTTCGGGGAGAGTATAAAAGAAGGTGCGCTTGATGGTGTAGGCGTATACTTTTCCATCCTAATAAACCATCCTGTACTTTTTATCTATGTATATAAGTACTCGTTGTTATTGCTTTTCCTATAATATTCTCTTCACTGAAAATTAAATGATTAAATTAACATTGCGCATCGTTTTGTGTCAAGCGACTTTGAAAGGTGTAACCCACCTGCGTCCCTAACTCTGAAAAGGTGCACTGTAGTAGCACACAGCACAGTGTTCGTTATTCATGATGACGACTACAAAACGATGGCAATGAATGAGGCAACGACCGCCACACAAATTTATGTGGTAGAGGGTGCGGTGTAGTCACTAGTCACTACAACTACTGCTTTACATTGTAGCAAACAGTTTAAGCAGTTTTGGATGGATCTGACTGGCATTTGAAATGAACTCTGGTACTTGGCACGTGAGAAACGGATACCACAGAGTATTTTAGATGGTCGCTCGTCCGCCTGATGTGAGAGTGATCTATGAAAATGACTCTGTCTGAGAGGCAGTGACAAATGGTCATTGTCTTTGCTGCCCAATTTTTAATGGACTATTATTATGTATTAAGAAATTACGTCATCATCAAATTACTTGGAAAGTTGTTGCACGAAAGTATGTATGACCGACTTGGATTGGTTTAGTAGTGTTGATTTATTTTTTTTCAGGAAAAGACGTGCAATAATATAAAGTTAATAGCTTTCCTTCAATTTCTCAACCCTTATATAGCTTCTCACATAACAAAAAACTGTCTTCTCACACTTTGTTTATTTGGTAAATTAAGATCCACCCAGTTTTCATACTTGCACTCTTACTGCTGCTACCACTACTTTCTATACTGTTTGTCTGTTTACTTCTACTGGTAGACGGTCTTCGTAGTTTTACTGTAGGTTTTTTTTCCTACCACAATTTCATGATAATATCGCCATTTATTCGGGGGAAATGTTTGCGCATTGTATAATGGAGAAAAGACTGCCAAATGGAAATGAAGAGATGATAAAGACCACGCTGCCAAATTAATTGAAAAGACTAAACATGTTTTTCTGCGAAACAAATCAAAAAG
>JAHZMZ010001589.1:0-18928 GCA_027743805.1 Lepidocyrtoides sp. E14 | reverse complement strand
AACCTGAGGGATTATATCAAATACAAATATATCAAACGGAACTGTCGGGAAAAAAACAGTTGTAAAAGCAATCACAGATTAGAAATCATATACCTAAACGTAATTTTCATGATGATGTAGATTTTATTTTACATCTTTGATGTATAAGCATATTAAATCAGATTATTGAATTTTGCATTTTTCTAACCCTGTGATAATTTTTGCTTATGTGAAAATCCAAATAAAACAAGGCCTGTCAAAAACTAAAACGATTAAATGGTCTACAGAACAATCCTTCATTGAAATTCCTCTTTACCCAATTCCGTCAAAAATGATGCTTTTGAGGGCATAACTGTTCCTTAAATTACGTTACATTTCAATTGCCACTGCAGTGTAGTTTTATGTTACAGGAATTTGATTTGAATCGCCAACAATGTGCATATCGTTAAATACTTTTTACGATACCTTCACAGTATTTGAATCACCAAATTACTATGTGTAATTAGTGTTAACACTAAAACAACACAAAATGAAAAATGCATACACATACATTTGATTTTTACAAATCAAGAGCCAGTAGAGCTTGTTTATTTAGCTGACCGCACACATTGGCAGCTGTTAATTTCTTGAACGCATAATTCATCATAACTTAATAGTCATCAAAATTGCTATCTTAAAAATCATTTTCAAGTAAAAACTTTTTTTCCTTGAGTATTAATACTTGCGTGCTTGCATTGCATGTATCGTGTATTTATTTAATATTTTTTTAAAGTGGCATAAATTATTTTCTAGGAAAAAGGTTCTACAGCGTGATGCTGACCTGAACTGTTGAACGTGACGTTCATATCTCCCTTTATCTCTAAACAAATCTTGCCGATTTATCGCAAAAGCAGTAACAAAGCACGGCTACCTAAATAGTTGGTCTTTATCTCTTCTAGATATGCTGCGGTGGTGGTGGTTGTAGTGCTGAAACATGAGAAAAATCGTAATCTAAGATCATTTTTCTTTTTTTCATCCTTCCTTCAATGCCAAATGCCAGTGATTCAAGCATGTGCCTGACTGCATACAAGCTGCACACCCAAAAATATCTCTTTCATTCATACAAATGAACAGTTTTCGTTTCTACCTATTTGGCAGGAAAACGTAAAACAGTACTTTTCCCCTTATACCAGCAAACTTGAAAGGCCAAGAAATAGATGCACATTATCTTTCTAATGTTGGGTTTGAGAAAAATTGCTACTTTGCGAATACACCGAAAAGTTGAGATTACGTAGGCATTTCTCTATCGTTTTCATTTTTTCCTCTACATTGTACATTGGTCCAAATCCCTTTCACAATTTCATCCAACTTAGCTCAGGAAGTGAACATTTTTAATTCATCCGTCAAAATGTACATAAGATGCACATTACATTTACTTGGTCTGCTACGTAAGCGAACCTTTTTGAACGCCCACAAACAAATTCAAACAATGTACCAGCTTTGGTTTTCGTTATTCACACCAGTAAATCGGAATACTTGAATGTATTTACAAAGTCCAAAAAATGATAATGTATGGTTCTGCCTACCTACATCCGTAAAAGTACAGTAAATGCTTAAATGCTTTAGTTTAATATGACTCATTCTATCTATTTTTTGTGTGCATACTTTTTTTTACGTATTTGCGTATGGTATTGTAAGGTTAAAAAATCTGGTGCGGCTCTAGCAGTTTTCAAAATTCAAACGGAAGTTTGGGGTGTGCAGCTACAGGAATTTTTTCAAATGAATTGAAATGCGTTCCTAAATATTACTCAATCATATTTTATCCTAGAGGTTATCGAATTTGTAAGAAAAATGAAGTCCAAATGTTAATTTTGTGCATTTTCAGCCCGGGCACATTACACATAACGTAATAGTAATAACGTAATAACGTTACCTTTAATGACATTAGAGCTGAATTAAATATAATTAGCTCTCATTCATGTCTCTCCACAATTTTTTATGTCATTTGATTTTGTGAACGAAAATTTCCTGGTTTCCCAAAACGGATCAACTTGATAATAAATAGAGTGTCATTATTTTATAATATTTTTTTATTTATGTTGCAGAAATTATAAAGTAACGGGAGTTTCATACCAAAATAATAAACTTTTAATTAATTTTTGGCATATGATTACTAAATATGCGTACATACCATTTCCGTCAATTACATTTTTTAAATTCAACAATCAAGTGAATAGAAATAGTCACATACACGCCAGCCAGCTCTGTTTATTTTTCGTTCGTGTTACTTTTCGTCTGATGTATTATTTTGTTTGTGCGCAACACATTTCCTGTACCGTATTGAACCTCATTCTAATTTCCTTTGTTGTATTACGTACGGTTTTACCTATATATGTGAGTTTTAAATTACATAATCAATTTTTCTGAGGCACTAATTAAGGTAATATAACATAACATGACGAACGTATGAGCTTGTACTTCTGGCCCATTTCCTTTTGATAAAAATTTCCACTTTAAAAATTTTAATCGTTTTTAGGAAACGGTTCCCCTCAATTACTATGTATGAATCATAATATTATAGCGTTGGTCGTGGCGTCTCATCTGTAAGCTTTGGCACAAAAACCACCATTAATTTCGGAGAATGTTCTTTGTATACGTGCTGACTGAAACTGACCGACCACGTGTCCTACTCCTACAATGTAATAAATTACTCGTAATACCAAACTGTCCGCTGAGAAATTAGAAAGAGTAATTATGTCAGGACTTGTGAGCTGTAAAAAGATTTTTTCAAAGCGAGGGAAAATTCGTGGTGTGAAAATGACGGGGCATGCAACGGTCGTGGACCATGGCTAATTAAGTAGAAGCTAACATTTAAAAACGCCATTGCTAGATAGAAACATCGCACATTTTTGTGCTTCACGTCAAATTTATTACAGGCCTAGTTCACACAAGTACCTGTCAAACAATACCATTTTCCTCGGGTCCACAAGGTTCTTGTGTTATCTAGAACTGGTATGCTTAGGCACATGGGTAATTGCAATAGAAGAGTCGCCTTCACGTACCATCAATCTCGCCAACATTATCATTACGATCACTGATGGCTAATATTCTGGGCTTGATAACAAAGGACGAAAAAGAATCACACGCCCAGTTGTTGACTCGATAGTAAGATGCACAACTGCATAAACATACGCTATTGAGCATTATGGAGGAACAGCCAACAATCAGTAGTACACTGGAAGAAAGAGGGGTGAACTTTGACTATCATATTGCACATCTACGCACATATTATCTACAATTTTAGGTTGTATGCACGGATTTAAATTCACTGTGATCACGTAGGATTAATAATAACTAATAACACCCTTCTCTGGTGGTAAAGTGGCAATATACTTCATTTTGATTTAGTGCATACATGCGTCTAATTTTTTTATACTTACCGTTTTACGGAGTTTGAGGCTTCAGGATAAAACAGCTCAGACAGATGACGGAGGTGGTGTAGGTTGCCTTTTTTGTACCCTTGCCTATTTGTTCCTTCATCACATTTCAAGAAGTACCTTTGCAATATTAATAACTTTAATCTATGATTTCCGTGTTACCTGTATTTTAGGTGCTTGTATAATGACAGCATATTTTTCACCTGTTCTCATTCAATTTTTCATCGGAAATACATTGTATATGACTTACTCGGTCACTTAAGATGCTATTAGCCATCATCATTATTGAACGTTAAAAACTATTCAAGTAAATTGAAAATTTTTCTAGAAGAATCTTTTCATATATCCTGCATGAAATGCCAAAAGTTTGCACAAAAAATGTGGCAAAGGTGAATTCACTTACCGAATAAGAGATAATTTACGTTATGTTGTGGCAGCAAATAAAAAACGATACAGGGCGTGTAGCAAAAGAGCAGCATTAAAGTAGTTCGCGGACGTGATACGTGTGGCTGTTTTGACTAGCTCCAATGATAATGTTTAGTTACATAATATTGTAGCTTCTCTAAATATGTACGTCGTGGCGTAGTTGGATGAAAAAGAAGACTAAAAACGACACTGTGATTTATGCAAAATGCAATTAACGGTACATTCTCTGAAGAAATGCAAAATTCTCACGTGAACTCAAATTCTCTCCGGTGAAAGTAACGGACACCATGATTCCCCCTTCCTTCTTGAGCCATATTATACACCATGTACGTGTGTATTTAGGAAGTACACACTAACAGTTGGATGCAATTCATTGTGAAGCAAATTATAACGTTTGGTCATAAAATCTTATCAGATCAAAATGTTTTCAGCCAAATGTACGTAAATGTAAAAATGTGAGATCATGATGCTGATAGTTTGCTGCATGTGCAATGGCAATTTACAAAAAAATTACATACACTTACTTAAGAATTATTACTTGACGATTTGTGCAGCTCTGCATAGTTGAATTGTTTCTATTCCCAATTTTTTTTAGCGATTTTTCATTGGGAAAATTAACCGTAATGCTATTGAGACTGAAATCATATGTAACTTGCCTTGACATGCTGTATGTAGTACGAATATCATTATGTCAAAGTCTCTTTGCTGTCAGTTTGTGGTCCGAAAAAAAACAATAATGTAACAGTCTCTATGTTCGGTAACAATATGAACGTATTAACCAAGCAGGTTTGCAATTTCAAATCTGTTTGTTAGGATTTTTTATTCCCCTCCACGCAGCTCTGAATATGACGTTTTACTACATAAATTGCATGCTATTTATTGGCAACAAAAACATTTAGCTCACACGGGGTAACTCGTTGAATTTAGACAAAGTTGTGNGAACGTATTAACCAAGCAGGTTTGCAATTTCAAATCTGTTTGTTAGGATTTTTTATTCCCCTCCACGCAGCTCTGAATATGACGTTTTACTACATAAATTGCATGCTATTTATTGGCAACAAAAACATTTAGCTCACACGGGGTAACTCGTTGAATTTAGACAAAGTAGTGAAGTATAAAAATTATTCAATTTATGAACTATGAACTTTAGACAATTTTTACGACTAATGACAGCTATTTTACAACTTGTATCTCTGAATACGATATGCTAGACAAGTGGAGAGGAGTCCTTGTTGTACAGTAGTAAAATAGAAGTAACACTAACCCTGTAAAGGTATGAAAATTTTTTATGTAATGTAATCTTTAAATAATGCATTAAATTAGTAAAAAAAGATGTTGAATTCGGACTTAGTTAGCGTACGTGAAGCTGCTAAGAATTTGACGAAAGTCCTCCTTGCTCCTGTAGTTAGCCGCACACAATAGAGATAAGTAACAGGCCACCCATGACAAAATCTTCACCTAAAAATTTCATACCGTGTATGTTATTTAAGTAAGATGCTATAACAAGTGTGCATTACGGTAGCCAATAATTACTGCTTTTGGTTTGGTACTGGCAAACCTGGAAGAAAACGCTTGCGATGCTTGCCATCATCCCGAAGAGTAGATACGTATCGAAAGTAACACTAGGCTTGTCATGTATGTTAACGGGGTTTCCACTAATGTCTGTTTGTTTGACCACCCTGAAAAACCAACAACATTATGAACGAGCTGTATCGTAATTCTCGTTTTGAATTATTAATTGGAATTTCAAGTCAAACTTGATTATCATACAATATTACCATTTCTTAATTCGGTCAGCACATTTCTTATCAGTTTTCCCAACCATGGTCAGTTTGTGTGGTTGTTTGTTAATTCCCGATTCCCAACCCACACAACAGTAGACAGACTATGTAACTGTTTTTAGCAAACTAAACTAGATCACTACTACTAGGTTCAACTCGAACAATTTTTACACACAACTCAAGCCAATTGAAGCACTTGTAATAATAAGTAACATATACAATTTCGTAGATCACAAGAGCATAAATTAATAACCGCAAAAAAGGTCAAAGCCTAGATTACAACAACAGCAACAATGACTAATCATTTGACAAAGAACAGCTGCGCAAAACCGTGAATAGTTGATAATGTACAACAGATGCAAATCATGACCTTGAACGAACAAGGTCATGTTTGTTTTTATTTATAATAAAAAAATAAATAATGATGACCGAAGATGTACTTCGCTAACCGCTACTGTCTACTCGAGTCCAGTTAGGTCAGAGGCATAGGTATAACCACCTTCCTAACTTTGCGGTAATTGCGCGAAATAGAATAAGCAACACGATCATCTTCTGAAATCTGAGAGTTTAATTTGATTGAACCCATCTCATTTGTCGTGAGCTGAAACTGATCGTGGGACTTTAAATACCTGATAAAATATTAGTCTTCATTTATATTTTTGCATCTACTTTTTCAGAAAGAGGTTAGCATTTGTGGTTACTTAACATAACATTGAACAGTGGTCAATAAACCTTTCCGATTTCAGAGAAATCAGAGCAAATGTCGGGGTTCATGCAATTCGACAGTTCCATAAACCAGAAATTACATACAAGCACTTTTACATGGTTCAAGTTACAAAATTTACTATGCCATGCATATTTACAAATCAGAAAAGTAATTTATAAACTCGCCGAATGCAGTAGCGAAAGCTTTAAAAAATACACATGCATGACTCAAGTAAGGTGAATTAAGTTTTTGACTTCAAGGGTTCAATTATATGCAGCTATTTAGGCAGCTGTCGTGATAGTTGATAGTAGTAAATTTATTACTAGCCGCATAATAAAAGGTGTTTTAGAATTTGGAGAGTATTTCATTAAAAATGTTCTTCCTTCCCTGCGGTCAATTTTCATTCATCCCAAAGGGATTCAATTAAAACGCTCTTGCTCTCAATGAAAGCGAACTGAACCAATTTTGTCAATGTCAACAATGAAATCGGTGAGTTTGACAAAGGCCCTTTGTAAAAAAAAATGATTTTTTTCATACCTAATTCTTTACAATAACTAAGAGGAAAGAGTACTAATATGATATTGCACTGTATTGCAATTTCAATTGTGCTATACGGTAAGACATGCATACAATGTGTTAACTGAAAAAAGTATGTCTTGAGAAGAAATGGGAGCTCCACATTTTATAGAAATTACTTACCTCTCTGTCCAACCGATTCTTTTTCAAGTCAGTATTTCACCCACTTAATTGACAGAACGCACATGATCAAATATAAATTAGGTTTAGAAAAGTAAGCTATATCATCAAACAACGCTTTCTTAACGGGCACTATTATAGCCTTATCTGTAGTTGAGCGTGTACATAATATTGAATGATGGATTTAACGTCAGTCTGTCCTTCAGGGACAACAGATACATCCCTTGCGGCAAATTATTTCATTTTAACACTTTGCCATTATTGATGTAATTGAAGGAGGAAAAAATTACACATACATCCATGCATATATGCCCAATCATCGCACCTGGTCTGTTATTCTGTGATGATGATGATGATGTCCAATGTGTTTGCAGTGTGTACCACTCATACCAATATCTCATCTCAGCAAACTTACCTACTTTTGACAATCAGTAAATCCGAAAATGAGTTGCTGTTATAATAAAAGCTTTTCTTAAGTATGCCACAATTTCTCGGATGAATTCGTTAGCAAACATTTTTCATTTCATGACTTATGTGCCTATCCATAAGTGCATTCTCATATGTCCATTTTTTTGAAAAGTAGTACAAATAATATACACATTTTGTACTACAAATCACGTCACAATACACAATTGCACTTTTTCGCAGATGGGCGATTTGCATCTAGATATTTCTTTAATTTTATACTAAACAAGCCGGCAGTTTTCTTGTAAAGCCTCTTTGTGAAGAAAGCGTCTTTTTCTTATTGCTTTATGCAGCCTTGTCCTTGCTTATTGCATACTTTTGCCTGTATTTCAAGTGGTATAAAATGAATGATTAAAATGTATTTGGTCAACATCATAAACTCACATCCTATTTAATGTTCAGTGCTCAGTCAGTCATTCGCAATATATAATGTTTCTCTGATGATGATAAGTTGGACGATGCACATGTTCGTTATTGAGGCAAAAGAAACGGTATATTTTCATTCTATTTAAACTCTTGCATTTTTTTCCTCTTTTCTTCCCAGTCATCTCATTTCATGGCGGAACATATTAAATGGACATATTAAGAGATAAATCGCAACATATTGTATAAAGAATTACGTTATTATTATTGCATATTATTTTATTTACGCGGTTTAGCAGGCACACAAGCGTAATCCAAGCCAAGCCGGGGCACTTTTCGTGTGGTCGGCTTTGTTGAGAAGACAAACACAAAGGACTATTTACATTTCTTCAAAAATTGATGCAATGGTATGGTTTTACATGCATGGCAGGGCCCTGCCAGATAACTACAGAAGCTATGAGTGACATATTGTCTGCATTTACTCCAGTTCATGCTGTCATAAAATCAGCATGAACATATTTTTTTTACTATTAGGCTTATTGTACTATTATCAATCAGAAAATAAATTTTTGGCGCTAGCATGTGATGGCCTAGATCTTATAAACAAAAAGAAAAAAGGTCTCATTTCTTCTTCTTTCTGACCACTTAATACAATGCGTTGCGGTTTAAAATTCAAGCTTCTTAAATGAAACAAAATTACATGATTCCTTTAATGTGTTATTTTACGAATAAGCATCCTATTATTACTTCTTTAATACTTTTAATATAGCCATTAAATGCTCAGGGTAAATGCATAATAAAAAATACTACTTATAAGCCAAATATTCCTTTTGCTTGCGTAGGTAAGCATAAAATATTGTTTATTATCTATTGTTTACGTAAAACAGTGCAGCGTAAGAGAAGTGCTTTACATATTGCTGTGATCCTTTGCTGTGTACTTCTAGAAACTTTTTGTGGCATCCATATGCCTAGTGTTTGAGGTTTGAGAAAGGAACTATTTGATTATCTTTGTGCCTAGTAGAGGCTAGGTTATGGTTATGTATTTATGTCACTAGAAAATCATCACACAGAATAGCTGATAGCTATATTATGATTTCCATCGACTGACTATTAAAGATGTCAGATAGAAGTCGGGAAAAACGAAAAACAGAAAAATAATGACATTCGTCAGTCTTTGAGGTATGAACTTTTACCGCAGAGTCTGAACAATAAAGTCTCCGAAAAGCGGCATCCCTTGGGCGTATTGATGGATTATCTACATATTATAGAAAACATCGATTATTATAGAGAACAAATATCCATATCGTCAATGTAAAGATATGCGGAAAAATTAAAAAAGGATAGAAATGTAATTATTTTCGTCTAACTGGCAAGCAGTCAATATGTAAAGCATATACGCATTAGAAAAAAGATGCGGAAATTAATAATAGAATGGTTTAAAAACAGGTACTTTCTCTATTATATCTATTAAATATTACGAAAGTGTGGATAGGCAATACTCGCATAATGGAAAGAAAAAGGCTCCAGTCTCCAAACTCGTAGGATGATCTCCAAACAGATCGATAGTCTTTTGACGGCATAGTATCAAATGAATCGATACAGCGACATCAAATCATCATGCATATTATTCGTTCAAGGTAATCCTGCCCTTGGCTTTAGTACAAACAGCTAACCATTAAAAAGTGCTTTAAACCAAAATTGCAATTTTACAGGTGTATTTATAATAGCATCTCCCTCTAAACTTTGGATGGTACATATTATGCTGAATAATACCAAGAAAAATTTTAATAAACTGCACTGAACGTAATACCAGTTTTTAAGTGTGGAGGTTCCATAATCATATCAGACATGCTATAATTATGAACAAATACGAATCAAAACAGAACGAGGAAGAAATTTAATACCACAATACTATGTGCATGATATGTCATGAAACATTTTTTGAACTTATAACTCTTTTATTATATTTTATTAGAGTTACATTTACATTCATCATACATGTAATATTATCTGCATTATTGTCATGTCCTTAAATTGAGATTTTTCTGCAGACTTCATTAACGGATCCGGAGCCGAAAAGTATTTCAATTTAAGTTTGCATTATTATTTTCGCTATCCTGTAAATTATGCGTCCCGAATTGTAGTCATACGTATATAACGCAATTATTATGATGAGCACATGTGTGCATTATGCATTTCATGACAGCTCAAAATGTATTTAACTCCGTCATTGTTGTAAATTAGTCTCGCGCATCGCATCATTCTAAAATCTGCTTGTGCCTTCATTTTGTACTTTACAGCAATATCTTCTCAAAAGATATTACAACCTCATATCGAATGAAGCAACAAAAATTTTTTCACCATCGTATGTATGCATATGTGTTTAAACAGGGCACCTATACTAGTACTCGGTTTAAAATTCAAGGGGATGCTCTCGTCTCCATACAACTGTATAGTAGGTATTTGGCATTTCCTACTGACTACTTTTCAATTAACTTTGCGTAAAAATTAGTGCATTTGTTGGTTACGCATAGTGGCAGGTGTGGCGGATAGTACAAAACGAAAAATTTCATATCCGCGTTGACCCAGACCTTTACCCAACCTATTATATGATGGGTGCATTGTCAAATCCTACTAACAAAGTATAATGATGATATTAGTAATGATTAAAAAACTTGCACTTTACTGTAAATTTCTTCCTAGTACATATATAAATAAATGGTTATTGTATTTACAACTGTCGAGAGAGAATATCTGTATAAGTACTTACTACTTTGTTTGTTTCTAGTTCAATTTTGACGTAACTTTGAAATTCATTAAAATTCATAAATACGTATCAATTAATCGACAATATAGCACCAATAAACTTTACAGCACACAATACTTACACCCACATTGCACCTCTATTTACGTTCTCGGCGAGACAATTCGCTCTGTATGCATGTAGTAGCAGAACTAGTCATTTGTAATAAGAGATATATTACCTCCATTTTTGTAATCAGCATTGGTTGAACCTTCCGTATATAATACCCTATTTTGAGCGATCGTTGGTTTAATATTATCAAGCTTAATGGGAACTAAAAATGTAAACATTAAAATGTAAATTGGCTACGGTTTGTTCTGTCATCACATCAGCTACCGGAAAGGATTACGAAAAAAGATTACAGGATAAGGAATGGGCAACGAGTATATGCGTATTAATTAAATCAAGAAAGAATTGTTTTGATAGAGCAGTCGGAATGAGTAAGTCACATTAATTGAGTCCACTCATTACGTCCTATTCAAACAGCACCTTTCTTAATTGAAAGCGCAAATTATAGTCTTTAAAAAACTTGTATGAGTTGTTGTGTACTTTACTTGTACGGAAGAGCACTCATTCATTCATGGCATCAACTAGGAAAGAATGTTGCATGGCATGTCCCTTTATTTGCTAGATAATATATTTTAATACACATAACTCCGCGAAGCATTTAGCATTCAAATGCTTTAATATCTGATTCTATAATAATATGTAATAGGGAGGGAATGAATTGTGCTGTAGCTATATATCCGTGCCTACGTGGAAAGGGTGACACGCGAAATATGTGAACTTGAAAAAGTAGCTCGTTTTCCCTGCCTATGAAACGCCTCCAACATCGCTAACAACTCCTTTTGATTATGAAAATCCAACCACTTTTTTATAAACCATAGGAAAATCACCAATTCAACGGAGGTAGCACATCATGACAAGGCAATTCATTATACACGACGTTAACAATTTTAACTGAAAAGTATTAACTATGCAGGTTTCAGTACTGACTGAGCTGATGCTACTGAATCAGCATAACAAAATATATAATATTGTATACATTGTTCAGACAGGCGAATTAAGGTTACCTAAATATACTACCCCTTTCCCGTTTTTTAAATCTTCTGGTTATAATTCAAATTAATGCGTAACCTTAAAACTTAACGTATACTCCTACATAATTAGTAAACAATGATGGGCAACTTTACAAGGCTTATGATGACGATACGATTTAAATGATTCATTTGACGGCAATTACAAGAAGTAAAACTGCTATAGATTTGAGTAGTTGCGGTTGTTCTTTCTACCGTTAATGAATGCCATTCCAAAACGTTTCTGGCGTAGCGTACAGTAAGAATTCCATAATTTTTATCAAGGAAAAGTATTTAATCCAAAATAAGGTTGGGTCAGATCTGTGACCCATTTGGTGTGATGCTTTTAAATTTTTAACTAGAGCTGTTTTAGATTCGTCATTCTCATGATAGTTATTATTACGACAGAAAAGTTTCATATTTATTTCAATGTCATTAGATTACACAAATGTTGCACAATGCACACAAGTATCTAATCCTTCCGAGCTAAATGTAAATATCTTTAGACGTATGCGGCTTCTTGAGACACAGTTATGTATCGATACAATTGGTAATAATGGCCGTTCTTAATAGCATTGCTGTGTTTTAAATAAAACATCCATTTTAGGCACCACTTCCTCTCTTTTATCTACCTACTGTATTCTGATTTTCTCGTGCCTATCAATGTTGCCTATGCAGATTGATTGAATTTTTAGTTTAGCAATCTCAGCTCTCAGTTACTCGTATAATTTATGTTGTGTATATCTACTGGCACTACAGTCTAATTCTTGACGGACTCCTCGTCACGCTCATTTTCCCCATAAGTATATTTTTTGCCAAAACAGAAAAGCTTCTTTCACTTCCTAATTCCAATTGTTTTATGAATAGGTATGCATATAAAACATAACATGTGTGTGTATGCATGTAATTCATTGTACACACTAACCTAATCCTTGCTTGAAAGAAAATAACTTGGTGCATGAATGGTTTTACGAAAAAGATTTTGAAATAGTTTCAATGTATCCAAGAAGTGATGTAACAAGTGTATTTTTCAAATTACTTTGACTAGTACTCCATGCCATCTACGCTTTGTTGTAGAACGGTTCACGACCACTTCAAAATGTATTTTTCTCGTATACAATTCATTAGACAAAATTCTTTTCAAAATCCTTTCAGCCGGCTGCAACTATACTAATTACTTTTGCACCAAACAAAATTACAATGTGTCTAACGTAAACATAAATGCCATCAATCATAGGATCACAAAAAGGTAATCAGTAAAAAAAAACATTACTACCATCAGCTCAACTGCTAAATCTTTCAGTGATGATTACTATGTATTTTACAAGAAACTTACATAGTTAGTCGTACCATCGGCTGTAAAAATAAGAAAAAAACGATAATTATTGTAGATTTATTCTTTCTACAAGATTTATGGCTACCCGGCTACTAACTTGTGGATTATGTTATGCCCACCTTATCATTTACAATAGTTATTATTATTTTTATTGAACATTGTATTTTTTGCATTCTCAGCAGACACGCAAAGTTCATTACAAACAAGACGAAGTACAAAATACGAACAAGACATTTAGTCTTTGACTTTTGTTCATCTTCAGGTTAATCTATTAAGTATTTACCTCTTTTGCGAAAATCGAAAAATGGAAGACATACAATGAGATGGTGTATTCACTCATTTGAAGTCCTCTACTTGTAAAAAAAGGCAATGGCAATGTTACACATTACACTTCTCAAACATCACAAAATTGAATTTACACTTACTTACCTTGGATGAAAAAAAAAGAAAAAAAGGCAGAACTGTTACATTGTACACAAAAAAAGTCTAGAGTAAAATGAGCAGTCTGCGCCAGCTCTTTTGTGCTGTTGCCCATATGATGATGTTGATGTTAAAGCTGATTTAACTGTTTATAATCTCATGAACCATAACTAGACTAACGCAACTTACAACACGATGAAAGAGCCAACCAACCAGGCAGACCTTGTTGATTAAATTTAAACTGTGCATATTATACCGAGGAACTTTCATGTGAATAAATAGAGACGTATCAGCATTATGATCATCATGCAACTCATCACAAAAAAAAGTTGTTCTGTTGTTATTTTTCCCTCAAAAATGGGAGAAAATACGCTAAAATGACTGCACAAGAAAAAAATGCATAAAATCAGACCAAAAGAGACGGATTTTCAAGGGGTAAATCAAGTTTTTATGTCTTCATTTGTAATAAGCCAAAAGGGAAGAAAAGTCAAAATAGTTCAAATTTCATCAACATTAACATACCACTGAACTGCTACCAAAACATCAACATCAATGCCTTCAGCAAAAAAAAAGTTCGATGCACAGTGCCTTACATCCTCTTTCTCATAACTTACATGAAACCATCCGCTGAGAATTAAGGGAAAAAGTAGCTGTTCAAAGAAGAAAAACAATATTATACCTGTTCCATTGAATCCATCTCATTCACGCAAAATCAAGCAAAAAAATATGGGTGATGTATCTTGCGTAGAGCTGTGATTGTAGTTGTAATAAAACATCAAGTCATATTTTTTGATATCAGTTGATTATCAGTTGAACTCATCATCATGATCTTGTTAATGATAATTAGGCTTATTTGTTACATAAGACAACGTAGCATGATGAATGGATGGGGTTTTGAAAAAAATGCTACCCAAGAGAAGAATGTTAAGCTTGTGTAAGCTTGGCAAAAACATTCATCAAGGATTTTATTGAAAGGCTACTGTTATCTGAATCAGTAGTTGGGTTTTGTTGGACAGGCCAAATTTGCAAAAAAAAAAATATTTTGTGCTTTTATTGCTGATTCCTTGTACTAACCAAGTCGGTGTAAGGTTTTCATGCAAAAGAAAATTTGAAGTGAAAAACCGTTTCTTCGATAGACTCACTGTACAATAAAATGTTATAAATTGTTATTTTTAAATAATATGCCTTTAATGGAAAAATGAAAAAAGTACGATGGGCATGTGGTATGCTGTTAAGAAAACTATTTGTATAGGTAACACCATTGCAGAATCAAGAAATGTAAGTAAATATAGACAAGTAATAAAAAAATCCATATGTATTAATTTTTACGATTGTGAGATAAGTGTTGCTACATGGTTTTTTTGATATAGTTTGACTCAACCAAGTGCATTTCATCACGGGAAAGGTGTAAGTCGGGTTATTGTAGCGTAGATATAGTAGTAGCAAATAAAACTTATAATGCAGCAGTGGCAATAAATGATGTTGTGTTAGTTTATTTATGTTATTGCTCTACGTGTATGTAACAATAGCCGAGTAGAAAAGGAGATCTTTGGGTCAATCGATCACTCCCCTTGTCGTATAAAATATCATTGAATCATCTTCATCATCATCATCATTATTATTACACTTGGCTATTGATGATGAGAAAGCAATAATATTAAAATCATGTGTTTGGGTTGGTATTCATGTAATATAGATTTTTTTTTAGGGAAAGGAAGACAAAGGCAAATGAAGCTGAAATCTTCTGATTGAAGAACAACGCACACTTTTTCAAAAGCTATGAGCTATTACGAATGAACAAGGTTACAAATTTTACAATTCATTGTTGCAACAAAGTGGGAAATAACTGTAGACTTTTCAGATTTCGAAAAGAGATACTGATCTAATAGAGCAAGCATGTAGGCTGCCCATTTTTAGTCCCCGAAATCTCTGTCAACACTGCCATTATATGCAGAAATTTTCGAGTCATTACAATTATTGCATAGACAGGAAAAGCAATGATGATGGTCTCCTTATCCTTTTGTATGATATGAATAGTAGAAAAGCAGATATATATATATATATATATATATATATATATGCGTGTAATAAAATCGTTTTTTTAGTTTAAAAACTTTCATGTGACAAACTTATTTTTTGGTCTATATGGGGTGGGAAAGCCATGAATGAATGATTAGTTTGAAATGAAACATGATTATTGAAAGCATGTCCCTTTTCATGAACAGAAGTAGACATGCTTGGCTGATTTGATTGCTCTATAAGTGATAGGGAGAAAAAGAGGGCCAGTCCTAAACGTAAGCATGATGCAGCGTGTGGAAATATTTCTAAAATAGTAGCAGTGTTTTTTCATCTCGATGAATATAGCTAAAATGGTGTGGCTAAATCAGATAATTGAAGTGGGTGAAAATACGTTCGTGTTTAGGATGATACTACTGTAGACTCTAAACAGTGTAGAGTAAAATTGTAGAACACGCGGATGTTTGTGTCTTCAATTTTGCTTCACCAAACAGGCAAAAACTGGGATAATGCATGTGAATGAATGAAGAGAGTAATAGCCTAAATTGTTGTATTTTTCTATTTTATTGTGTTTTAGTAGATTTTAAGTAATTTAATTTTGGGAACTGTGCGTAGAACTGGTAATGAACCGTAAATTATACTTTTGTTTTTTATCGGATGTTCATGTACATAGGTATTCATAAATAGAGGTTTTTGGTCTACTATAATGACCTTTTAGTTTCAATTTCAATGGCATCGTAAGCAATAAAACGTACATTGAAATTATTCTAAATGGTAGTAAATAGCTTTACAAGTAACGAAAAAGGATTCATCCCAACAAAATTATTTCATATATTTGAATCGATTGGAATCTCATCCTTTTCTTACCAGTAAACTAACGTAATGATTTTTTGTTCTTAATTTTCCTCTCAAAATTACAGGCATGTGTTAGTGTGTGAACGTTAGAGTCAAGTAACTTAACTTTATGCTAATTAATCGCTACGATATACCGTTTATAGCTGTTATTCTGTTTTTTTTAACGCAAGCTCGTCTAAAAATCGAAAACTTTTAGGGAATGTGCGGTATTTACGCTTGCTCGATCGTTTAAAATAGGAACCCTTTCATTACTCTTTGAATACATTGTAAAAATACCTTATCGTCATTAACATTCTGTTCCTACTGCCGATTCTATAGAGAACCCTCTCATCAAAATAAAAAAGGCGTGGTCGCAGAACACTTTTTGAGTTTCTTACAGGCATAATATTATCACACTTTCGGCTTTACACTTGGTGAGGCATCAAAAAGTACACTTTTTTGTAACCAATTACGCTATTCAGCTTTGTCGCAACCAACGCACGCGCAGCTCTGAAAATAAATTCATCGATAAAAACATTCATAATTTATAACACACATTTATGCTCTTGTTCTCTTTTGTAAAATGAATACTGTCGTCCCTGCAAAAGAGAGTGTTACCTTTCTCTTTGTTTGATTGTAGCAATTTTAATTCTTCATGGCTAATTAAATGAATATTATATTTCACCCAATTTCTCAGACTAAAGGAAAGAGGATGTAACACATTCCACTATTTGGATGACCACCTACCTTACTAACTAATAGAATTTTTACAAAAAGCCTTTTTATTTAGCTTCTAGGCCAATTTTTTGTTCCTTCAATATCCCAATTTTTTGACAACTTTCATGAGGAAGAAATTAATAAATCTGTGTTAACTTTTTTGTCGTCATAATGCTATCAACATCAACCACCACCAACCACCATAATATGTATGCTCCATATTATTATCGAGTGTAATAATAACCTCTAAAATCTAATGTTAAATATTAACATTTTGGTTTTTCGACCGTATTTTAGCGTCAATATTAATCTGCTGTAGGTAAAACTATTTGTGTCAGGAGAGAAAATGAGCGAATTGAGAAGAATTTGAATGAAGTGTTTTGTTTTATGTGGTACAAACGGGAAAATGAAAAACTTTTTCTTTTAAAAAATCTTGTAGAATCAAAGCAAAAGTGCAGTTTGTCATCATTTCCTTATTATTCTTGCTTTATACATTTAGTCTAGTTTAATAGCATCAACGAATAGAACAAAGGTACACCTGTGGACTAGCTACACTCTTTCTAACTCTTTGACAAAATATTTTTTAAAAAAATATTTATAAACTCCTTGGCTCTTTTTTCACCGAAAATATTTAGCATGTACATAATTCAGATGGCTGTTACTAACAGTATAATGGTAATGTAAGTGTAGCTCAAACATCTACTAAACCTTCAGATTTTATGATAAATTTTTTAAAGAGTCAACTTTTGTTGTATACTTTGTACGTTTGCATTAACGGCTAAATGATAGCTTTGTATTTTTTTAACAAAAATGATGTACTTACGCTTTACACTGTGAGGTGTGAGTAAAAGCAATGATGTACGGTGCAATGGCAAAAAATGCATCCTCATCATTATCGTTTCATCATTATTAAAAGTTTTTGTTGCTTCTGTTTGGATTGAATGAGAAACGTGAGGGATTTTATTACAAACTGTTTGTGTTAGTAAATAGGAAAGATGTCGAGCGACTCTTCATCGTCACCCATTGTTACACTCAATAATAGAGCTCGATAAATAGAGTAGAATCGAGGACCTTTTTAACACAGGGCCTATGAGTCCCATGTTAAAAAAGATTGGATACTTTGTTTCATTAGCTACGCTAATTGAACCACCAAACAGCTCATCAAAGCATAATGATAAAGCCAAAATGATACTTGTGGGGGATCTCACTACTTGCTAACCACCGTTATCAAAAATGTTAAATTATGGACACTGATAAAGATTCCAGTTTCGTTTCTTACTCGAAATTAAACCTATTGGTGCTGTGATGCTGATAATGCTACGTTGTTACTGTGCTGCTCAATTGCTTAAAAAATGACCTTATTTTAAAAGAAGAATGATCCTGAACAGTATTTATCTAAACAACTAACTCTTTTTTGAAATAGTAACGCAAAGAATTATCCAACGATTACAATAATTAAGCCTACAATTATTGCTACAGTTAAAACTATATTCTGAACAGAGTTGACTTACTAGACCGAGAATTACTAACTCAAAAACTATAATACAAAAGTTGCAACGCACCGCAAAGTCTAGAGTCGAATGAATATCACCAAGTCTCTCACAACCACGCAGCCCAACTTGCACTTCCAGCTCGAATGCGGCGAATACAACCATCTACACGAACACTGATTGTGCGGCGAATTAAGCATCCGATGATAAATAATGCTGCAAAAATCTAAAGTATTGTGATTGCATTTGCAATTTCAAATTCAAATCCGGTCCATCCAAAATCCAATAATGGTAAACAAAAAGTAAAGAGAAAGCTAGCCAAACTTATTGTTATTTTGCTCCAAAAGTTTCTTGTGCAAGCGTCAGGGAGACCAAGTAACCTATCAATAAAACTAAGCTGGAAT
>JAHZMZ010001588.1:0-11190 GCA_027743805.1 Lepidocyrtoides sp. E14 | reverse complement strand
AGCAAATGATTAGAACGCAAAGGAGCGGTAGTGTGGTGGCGTGTGATTGAGTTTGTTTTGGAGAAACGCGTATCGCATATATGTACCCGTTCCACTACTGTACTTTTTTATGGTTGTTGTTGTTGCATTGCAGCAGAGCGTTAACCTGCTGGGTGCTGGTGCGTGCGTGAGAAAAGTGCATGACACGCTGGCGGTCATGTTTATTTTGACAGGAGGCGGGCAGGAAAAAAGAAGTTATCATAATTTCTTCATCTCTGTCGTAGTTTCCTTTCACTTTTTGCTTTTTTGAACTGAACCACTACTACTACAACCCAGGATGACGGAAGTTAACAAAAGTTGAACCAAAATTGATGTCTACACAAGTTGAATGAAGAAAATCATCGCTCATTGTTAAGTTGTCACGTAGAATTGTAAAACATAACAAATAATACACAACAGAAGAGTAAGAGGAGTTTACTTGCATGGCTATTACTGAAGTGCAAAACATGCAATGCAATATAAAGGAAGTTGTGTTGTTGCTGTCGTTTGAAATTTGAATGACTTCTGTTTATTTGTAGAGGTAGTGGCAGTAGTAACAGACGCAATAAAAGTTTAATTTTCTAATCCAGACGCTTTCAAAGAGAAAAATCAACTTCTTAACACCAACAACAGTTTCAAGTCGTGAGCACGTGAAACTTGTTTTGAGAAGGGGTAAAAAAAGTTTTATATTTCAGCTTTTTCAACTCCCCTTCGCTAGAATCATTTCTAAGGAAAGTGTATAATGTTATGTACATGAATCTCTCTGCTTGTCCTGGTGTGTAATTTTATCATTTCTTTGGGTTGCTGCGTGGTGTAGCAAACAAAAAAAAGAGAAGTACAGTATAGGGACTTGAGACACACTAAAAGGTAGCAACGAAGAAAAAAGAATAAAGTTTGTTAGCTCGTGGGAAATAGTGATAGCCGTCGCGACAAAAAAAAGCAATACAATAAAAACAATAGTGAAGTGTCTTTTAGCAGTCGTATAATATACATACCTACATACTTGAAAAGACAAACAAGGTTTGGAATATGTCAAAATTATAACTATTGATTATAGCTTACATGTTGCACACATTTACCTTGTAATGTCATTTATACATAAATAAATTAATTAATGGCAACAGACGCTTTTCTGTGCAATGTCAGTTGATTGCATTGATTATTTTTATGAGAGTAGTTGATTACTCATATTTAAACATTTATAATACCACTTTCAAAATTTAGAATCTACTTCAACTATCAAATAGAAATACTGATAGCTAAAGGAAACCAACTAGATATTAAGTTCTTAACGAAGCTATTTTAAAGTGAAGAAATAACGAATTTCAATGAACGCTGACTGGTAAATGGTAAGAAAAGAAGACTCAGCTTTTTCAAAACTCTCATCTTGTGTAAACTTGAAAACTTTCTTTTTTTGAAAAATCTCGTCTCCGATAAATTCAAGTAGGTAGGTATGCATACTTATGGAATTAAGTCGTATACGAAAATCAACAAATATATAACTCAAGAGTAGAAAAGCGGCAGACAGAGGAATGATTTTGCTGTCACGTATAAATCTTTGATTTCTAATGTCCAGCTAGTAGAAAAGGAACACAAAAGAATTGGCTTTGCATTTTACAGTCACAGAACCAGACTCAATCCTTGCTTCGCACATTCCATACATCGAAATTGCTTTCATTTTTTTGTAAAAGATGCTTCTTTTTCCACTGCTGTTCTGCTTGCTACAAAAAAAGGAATCTGTCCTAGCAGAAAAACAAAGTTATACTAAGAGTCACACCAGACTAGATAGATACATAGATAGATGGATAGATAGATAGATACCCACACATATTCATAGAGCAGAGCGGAGGAGGGAAAGCAAAAAGAAAACTCAAGTGAAAGAATGAGAATCGAATAATCGATATGAACTGGAACGAAGCCATACCATGTTATGCCTCTTTCCTTTCCTTCCTTGTGCCCTGGCCTCTCCTTTCATACGACTATTTCCATTACAGTCAGCAGTGAATAGTACCGAAGCCGAAAGACTTTTGAATCAAGAAAGAGAAAGCAAGCGAGTTGGAGATTTTTATGAATGTGGCACTGCTGCTAGTATCCAGTAGTACGCTCTTTCTTGCTTGGGTTGTTGTGTGGTAGTCAGTAGAAGATTCAGCTGGAGAAAAGTAAAGTCTCGGAAACGGAACTTGAGAAAGCAAAAAAAAGAAGAAACTCGACTTGTGTTGTGTTATGTCCTAACTAAAAATGTTCACGTATGAAAAGAAAGAGCCAAAGCAAAAAACTACATACTCAATATATTCCTGTCTAGATACAGACACAAATATAAAAGTAGAAAATGTACAAATGCAAACTGCACAACTATATAAGTCACAATTTTGTTATGTACACAGTTAGTAATAGCGAGAGCTTCCAAAAATAAATCCATTTCTGTTTTGCAGTCTCAACACTTAAATATTATCTACGCGAAGGGAACAAGAATAAAGCATTGCAGCATGTGCACCTACATAGTATAATTTTTAAAGATATTATGCGTTAAGGTTTACCACGCAAAAACACACATATGAGAAGGGAGTGTAGTACTCTTTTCCCTGTTATTACTGTTTGCTTCCACTTTTCAACAACATTAATATGACCATCTTCATCTTTCTTAGTACCTCAACTCTTTGCACTTTTATAAGATTTTTTTTTATACCAACGTGTATCGTAGTTTGTGCCTAAGCAAAAAAGGGAGAAGAGGATGTTGTAGAGCTCGCGAAGCGACCTACCACGGCTTCTTACTGCATATTGTTCCCTTATTGTTGCGTTAAGGTTTACCACGCAAAAACACACATATGAGAAGGGAGTGTAGTACTCTTTTCCCTGTTATTACTGTTTGCTTCCTCTTTTCAACAACATTAATATGACCATCTTCATCTTTCTTAGTACCTCAACTCTTTGCACTTTTAAAAAGATTTTTTTTATACCAACGTGTATCGTAGTTTGGGCCTAAGCAAAAAAGGGAGAAGAGAATGTTGTAGAGCTCGCGAAGCGACCTACCACGGCTTCTTACTGCATATTGTTCCCTTATTGTTGCGCACACAGCTATAGCTATTCATTCTTTTTTGAGTGTGAAGTGAAGCAACGCGGAATGGACTGAAGAGATATACATTTGTGCTCTGCAAACTCCTCTTTCGCTATGTCATGTAGACTAATAAAAAAAACTCTTTTTGAGTGTGAAGTGAAGCAACGCGGAATGGACTGAAGAGATATACATTTGTGCTCTGCAAACTCCTCTTTCGCTATGTCATGTAGACTAATAAAAAAACAACTATGCTGCTGGCTGCTTCCTTCAATTTCACAATTTTTTAACAAGAAAGACAGGAAAGCTTGTGTGTGTGGATAAATAAAACTCACGTACAAAATATAGCATGGCATTTGTACAGAAACGTCGTGAAAACAGTAAAAAATGAAAAGAAAAAAAGTGTAACCCTATTAATATAGGTTTGTACTTTTGTAAATTTATTACAACAGTTCCATTACTGTGTATTGTAGAGTGTATCGGTGAAGGAGGAGAAAAAAATTTAAAAAGTTTACAGTTTTGTTTTCTTAATAGAAGCTGACTTGTTTGTACAGTTGTATTTGCTTATATCTGTACATCTCAAGTTTTTTTTACACTATTTTGTTTTATCAACAAAACTTGGAATGAACCAAGATTTAAGTATTACGATAAACATGGCAAAATACTATTAGATACTCTGATAACTTACCCTCCATTTCAATTAAATCGTGTGACACATCAAGAAAACCGACGACAGTACTACAAGGGAGTGAGCTAATGACAAAACCAACCAAAGTGAAAGTTTGATATCAATGCAATCACATGAAGCCACAGACAAAGGCAAAAAAATATACTGCATTGTTATTACAAAGCTCCATTTGCTGCACAGTTTATGGTTTTTGGACCAAAGTTGGATCCAACCTTTTCCCCTTAATCTCTCTTCAAGCAATCTTTTAGTACATTCTTGCAAAATGTGGATCTATACAGAACATGTTAAATTGTATAGGTTTTTGCAGCCATTGTTTCAGAAAATAGCTTTTCCCGAATGAAGTAGGCCAGTTGATTTAACCAATCAAGACGAAAATCCTAATTTTATGAAAAAATTCACTGCGCGCTATGATTCTGTTGACGGCTTATGGTAAACTTTTGTTACAACTTTTAAAAATTGAATATACAAATGCCTCCCCCAATAGAACAATGGGATATTTTTGCTAAAATGTTGAAATCACTTTTTTGCATTCGGCAGCATATTTACATAAATAGAGAAGACGTCAACATGTTCAAGCCTATTGCTACAAACTTACAAATCATAACGCTCATACATGTTCCACCATTTTGACAAAGTTTTAGTTACCTTTCCCTGTTGTTCATAAGCCTGTATCTAGGTATCTGACCATCTGCGAGTTATCAGTGGCATCTGTCACTTTTTATGGCATGTGATCAACAGCTAATAATCTTTGCCACTAAATAACGACTCCTAAATGGTCTACCAAAAAGATGATGTTCATCATGAAAATATCTTCACTCGACATCACTCAGTATTCTCTAACAGCTTCCTTTTCTCTTTAACTTTCATTAGGTGTTCATCCTTTTTTGGCATTCCCCTACCGTTCCGTTCCTCTATCCCACAGGGGTGCACAGACTGCGTTGGAGATTTCTTCCTTTCCTCTAGTTTATATAGGAAGCATAATATACTTGTGTCTAGTCTACGCACAAACTGTTTACCCCATGTTTAGGGAATTCCTGACAACTGTCTTGTCTTGCTACACTGACCTCTTTCAATCTGTTCGAGTGATCATTCACTTACAACAAGCGCAGCTGACATAAATGGAAGACTTATATCCAACAGTGAATCATATATTTCATCAAGCGAAATAAGCAAACCGTAAAATATTAAGGATCATACATCTTTCAATGTACTATATACCACATACTTTTAACGCCTCCTTATATTTACCTTTGATGTTCATACTTCTACTAACAAATACACACACTATTATTGGCAATTTACTAAATGTGTATTTAGAATCTTCTGATTCAACACCATATTATGCATCTTGTGCACTGGAATATAAAGGTCTAAGAAAATTTAACTTGTAGGCGTTTTGTGCTTTTTTAAGCATTGTTCATTGTCGTATATCGTTATACCCCCTTTCCTGCTATAACTTCAAAAGACGTAAACAGCAGGAAACGGGTATTTACGAAAACGTTACGATGCTTGGCGTATAGAAAGAGAGGAAGGTTTCCTTATATCGTTATTCACCCTCATAGCAATATTACTACAATGCACAACGATCACATAATGTTGAATTGCAACATTACCTTGCATGAGCCGTCACGCCTATTTACATGCATTGTAGTTTGGTGTTGTGTATGCGAACTTGAATGCAAAAACTGATGAAGGCAAGGAATAATAATAATAATGATGGTACAATAAAATAACCAAACAGAAACATTACTAAAGACTCTAGTGATATATATGTATAGAACGTAAAAAGTTCCTTAGTACGGTTATAGTGGAGCGGAAGACGGTTAGAAAGTTTAACACACCCAGCAACAACAAAGTTTACTTTATGCGTTTGTACGATATACGCATTTTGACATCACGACAAACCTTAGATTTTATATGCCTCTGTGTGTGCTTAACTGCCCATTTTGCCAGCTTGAGCACACAGTAAAATAAGGTATTATTGCAATCGTCATCATTTGAAACATTGAAGGGAAGAAAACATATGTTCGCTCAGTTTTTTCAGAGAAAATGCACAAAGCACAAAAATTGTCTAGAGCCCGAGCATTAACTGTGGATTAGCGTAAATAATAATAAGAACATTTGATCTGTAGTATATGAGTGCACATTGGAGTTATAACAGTGATAATCTACTTAAAAGGATGACATTTGAAGGTATCAGTAGCTGCCAAAGAATTGTTTATTGGGGATGATAGGGACTTGTTGTGTCATTTATAGAGTATAAGTGGAAAACTCCCTGAAGATTAGATGTCACAGTCAGAAAGTCCTTGTCAAAACTCTATCAAGTAGCAAAAGTGGCTTTTTCTTGCTAAGTCAAGAATGCTTGACTGATGCTGCTCGTTGCTCCCTTTGAGACACAATAACGAAATTGACTCGCAAACTGGAGAAAGTAGGAAAGAGCGGCTCAAACTGTTAGCATTTTGCTACTTTCCTATCCAAAAGAAAAAGACGTACAATATTAAATGTAAAAATGGCTCGTTTTCAGCCTAAAGAAATTACTTATCTTGGCAATAGACTTTAGCTGTATGTTTTTATGATTACATATATTTCTATATATAATACTTAGGTATTCAATTTAGTGTTCGTAGGCAAAGTGGTACTGCGGTAGACCCATAAATACTAGGATTAAACAAGAAAATTCAAAATATTTTGGGCAAAGTAGTTTTACATGGCCTCAATAAATTCTGGCGTCTTCCCGTTCTTTGTACTTTTTTGCGATGAGAACAAATTTCTTCACAGGTACTTACCATTCTGCAATATGGGAAACGACATAATAGTACGTCTCTTTGACATATACTTTATCTGTACAGCCATATTAGTCTATGTATGCAATAGTCCATAATTTACTATATTTGCAGACTTATTTCTTTCAAACATAAAATAAGAATTTCTTCCCATTCTGTATAATATGCACATATCAATATTGCACAAAGAGCCATTAGTTTCGGATAAAAAGAAGAGTACCATTTTGCGCTAACAATTTTCTTGAAATAGTAGGTAACAACAACTACTATTCAAGCTCATTATCTTTGTGAATCCTTTTAAAGTCATTTTTTCTCGTTTTTCTTTTCCTCCACTTTCTTGCATCTCATTTTCTTGCTTTTCGCAGAAACGTACCTCGCTGTTCTCTGTACAATGCATGGTTGGTCTTTCTATTTTTGTATGCAACACATTTCTGACTTGAATTCTCGTTCTCCAAAAAGAGAAGAAAAAAAAAACGTTTTCATTCCCCTTTTCCATTACTTACTGGTACTTCATATTCAATAGAGTAATTTCACAGAAACATCTTTTCCCAGAGACAAAAACTCTTGAATCATGTAAATGTCCCAATGTTGTTTATACTCACTGCTAACAGCACCAACAGAGGTACTATATTATCTGCATGCATAATGCAAATTTACAAAAACCCGGATAGTAAATATGTATTTTTTACAATGATACATACATTCTGTTTTCCATCTATTTTTTAAAGTATACCGCGTAAATTGCTATGAAGTATAGCTACGGCACATATTATGTGTATGTAAATAGTGTAGAAATATATGCATGTGTGGTGCACAAAGACAACAAAAGATCGCCTGTGTCTCCCTTTCCAAGCTTTTTGGTGTTTGAAGCAAGAGTAATGACATAATAATACGAAGTAAGATGTTCATCTTGTAGCAGTGGGAGAATTCTGAGAAGAAAACCAAAAAGTGAGCAACTACTTATTATATGAGGGTGGATGACTAAGCAAAAAAAAGAGCTTGTCCTCTCACATCTCACAGCGCATTCATATCATCAAGCAACGAATTCATTGAGAAAAAGCCAAAAAGGCAAGTTGGAGAATAACAACTGAAAAAGAAGCAACTTTTTTCCCCTTTTCTCTCTCTGTCTCTTCTCGCTAGACCTTTTAATATTCCATTGCTTTCTGTGTAAACTCTATGTCGTCGTCACCATCGTCGTCGTCGTCGTCATCATCATCATCATCATGTCCCTTTCTCCTTGTTCACTGCTAGTAAAACACGACAACACGAGCCGTTTCTCATTCATCGATGTTGTTAAACTGTATAGATGGCACGAGAAAAAAAAATGTAAGAGATAATATTATGATGGAACATACATACTTAAATATATTTTGGTTGTAAGTAAATATTTTTTTTGTACATTCCACCCAACTTTGTATTCTTCTCTCACTCACTCAAAAAGTTGTAATATTCTTCTTGCGCATCAACTGATATGAAACGAGCGAGCATAAAAGGAACAGCTTTCTATGAATTTTTGTTGCATGATGATGATGATGATGCACTTACAACTTGTTCTCCTTTCGTGTAATTACTATTATTACTAGAAAAGGAGGGTCTCTCTGTGCTGCTGGAATGAAATGTACATGCATGCATATGTAGGTACTTTACACACACCAATGTATGTATGTATGTACGTGCATTTGTTGCGCTCAACTCAGATTTCATCATCATCATCGTCGTCGTCGTACTTATTTTATGTACCAGGCGAACAAGAAGAACTGGCATTACTACAAACTTTTCCTTCCCTTTGCTTCTGCTGATGTCGACAGTACGTGATATCGTCTTTTCTCTTGCTTTTTGATTTTCTTTATCTTGTCACACTCGTTGTCACAAACGACTATGTAGCTGCTTCCCCACATAAAAAATGCAAAAAGGCAAAGAGAAAGGAATGGGTAATATGCATAGCATAGACATTACATACCCCAAACCTAAATTATTACGGTGAATGGAGACCTAATATGTTTATATCAGCTCTTTCTTTGTGACTGCCATCGTCAACCTCATTATTAGCGTATAGTTTTCAGAGTCTAATGAAAAGTTATAGTTTATGCAAGCACAAGCGAGCAAAAAAAGAGAGAAGCAAGTATGACGAATGAAGTTGTGAACAGAAACCAGAATACGAAAACAGTATGCAAAAACGTTTTAAGAGGAGAATAAATAAGAGCAAAAGGAGAAAATTGATACTGAACGAGTTCAGCTGAGTTTTCTTCTCTGCTACAAGAAAGAAGGAAAGGCAGGAGATAGAAGGGAGTAAGAAGAAGTACCATAAACGATGGTAAAGTTAGTAGGGAAAAGTATAAGAGGAAAAGCACCGAACGAAGGATGGTCTGGTTGTTAAGCTTCTAAGTATGTCAAATAAAAAACCTAGTTTATTGTTTTTGCCCGCAGTATTGCATCTACTACCACTACTATCACTTGACTACTTCTGCTTCAAATGTCTTTTATAGGATTTGCAGAAACAGGCGAAATTCCATCAGAAATACGACGAGGAAGAGGAGCGGTATGAAGGGAGAAGAATAAGAAAATAATAATAATAAGGAGAAGGGAGATGAACATCAGGAAAAGAGAGAAAAAGAGAGAAAAAGAAGAAGAACTTCTTTTGTTGGTGAATGAAAATGTACATAATATGTGGCACTGTTAGTATTGTTGTAGTATTGCTTTCTTTCACTACTCACTCGTCGACTTTTACAGCCAATACATTCTACATAATGTACATACATGAATGCATTTCATTCATATGGGGCATTCTGAACAAGTCTTATGGAAATAGTAGAGATATGAATGGTGTTACTACAGCTTTCCCCAGTTTTTCTTTTCCTTTTCGGACACAATCCTATGCAAGGGACAGTAAAAAAGGAGAGAAAGTAAACCACATCATACTTGACTGTACCTATACCAAACTAACCAAACACACTTACTACACGCAGTACAGTTGTAACAGCAGCAGTGAGCTTTAGCATTCTTACAGACCACTTTGAGATTGAATGAAAACAGAAATAAGGGTTATAATCATTATAGGAAAAGTGAAAGAAAATAATGTAGTGCCGATTGCCCGCCTATATAAGTGCTACCTAGCTTAGACGTTATGAGAATGTCTGTAGTGGAATAAATGAAGGAAGAAAGCATCTAGATTTTATAGTACTCACTCGATTATTACGACCATACTCACCACTCACACTTCTTTGCTATTCCTACAACTACTGCTACACCACCACCACTTCTCCAACTGACTGCCTGGCGAATAAAGCTTCTGAGAGTGAGCCAAGGAGTAAATAACTTTTTTTTGTGCTTTGCTCCGTCTCCCTTTCGCGGAAAAACTTTGTGTATCTTTGTGTTCACTCGTAATAGAAGAAAACGTATTACATATAAAATATTTGAGAGGGTAATGCTCTAAGAAGCGTCTGCTATATTACGCCCATAATATAAATGTTTATTGTATATTTTCACCAGCAATACGGTTTCCATAAAGTCTACTATTACTAATACTACTACACCAGGATAACTTTTTCTTCATCCTCTGTGCTACATTACACTACTTGTTTGCAAAGTTGAATGTTTTTTTTGTTGGCAATTGCGAAATCATGAAACTCAATGTATAGTAGTAGTACAATTATTACATCTTTCTCTACAGTGTAATATATGGATTGTCTGGTCATTGGGAAAATAAGCCAGCGAAAAAGTATTTATGACTTACTTGTCTACGTTTTTCACTTTTGTTGTGTAGTGTGTGCTATATACAATATTAGCAATTTTGGACTCAATGCTGATTCAAAATGAAGTCGAAGTAAATATACACAATACGATAACAGTCGTTTACACATGGCACCAAAAAAAAACAAACAAAAACATTTGAAGAAAAAACTCGAGGTACGCCTGAAAAAAGCAATGAATCTATTTGCGGGGCGTGCATTGATTATAAAGCAGGAGAATACCTCAGACATTTTATAAGGATTCCCACGCTGACACGATTAGTTGTATCGTTTGTCTGTTTTCATGGCTTGTTATAAAACGGTAGTAGTAGATTACTTACTACTGGATGATTTTTTTTTGCAGTATTACGCTCCACTAAAATATTGCAAACTTTGGCTATAAAATTGTAATTGATTGTAAGAGAGTAAGTATTTTTGGATGCAGTATCTATCTGTTTTTTATTATCACTCTTTTCGTGAATATATCACTAAAACTAATCTTACGCATCGCTACTTCTTCCACCCATTTTCTTTCAGTTTATTATTCTGCATTTCCAAAAAGTCGTCCACATGTGTTGCGCCACTGTGATAAATTAATATGGAATATTTTCAATTTATTATGAAGACGCAGACATTGTTGTTCTACAGTACCCAAAGCTAATCTTTACGTCTTTGCACTTGTCGTCATGAAAGACTGTTTACAAGTTTCGAATAATTTAATGAGTCATCAATAACATAGATTTTCTTCAAATTGTCATGAAACTTAAGCCCTTTGACAGTTCTATCACTAGGAGCAAGCGGAAAACTGAAAGGTGGATTTAGTTGAAACAAATTCATGTGTCATTGCTCAATACATTTATTATATGCATACGTAATCCGTACAAAAGGTATATACCCTGTTTTGCTCTTCTATGTTAAAAT
>JAHZMZ010001587.1:0-12561 GCA_027743805.1 Lepidocyrtoides sp. E14 | reverse complement strand
CATTAATTCACCACACTGCCACTTTTAAAATAAACTAAAGCAATACTAACAATTCCATTTATTATTATGCTCTGCTGCTGACACAACAAATAAGGGAAACCGTCATCGCAGCAAATTTTCCGTTAAGAATGAAAGCAGCACAGAAAAGGTATTTTCATAATTTAATAATTTACCTTTTTTTCTTCCTTCTGATGAAAAGTCAAACTCAATGCGACATCAGTAGCAGCAACAGCGGTGGTAGAACATGTTTATCCCATGTTTATTTTTTTCTCTGTTCTATCTACCACCTCCACCTCACTCAACATTGTTCCACTTGCTTTTTTTACCCCCATTTCCCCCCTCTTCTCTCCACAAATAAAGTCACCGTTGTTAACCCCATAAAAATATATATCAAGTAAAAGTTTGCAGAGAAGAAGGAGACGCAATAATACACAACACACGCCTGCCTGCCTGTTTCAAATTACTTTAATGACGACGACTGACGACGACGATGATGATGTTATTGCGGTTAGAATCACGTTCAACTTTTATACTAGAAGCACGCATGTTACAAAAAAAGGTCCCTTTTTTTATTTAGAACAACAAGCCTACTACCTAATAATGTAAACTAAACACAACATAACAAAAAAAAGTTAACTTTTTTTATTTATTTTCCTTACCTTTCCCTTCCCTGTTTCCAAAAAAAAAAACAAGAGAAAGGCAAAAAGACAGACAGACTGAATCAAAAAAATAAATGAAATGAAAAAAAAAACAAAAAAGGTCACACAGCGTTTTGTTTCGTTTCACCCAAGCAATAATATAGCAAACCCACCACACCACCACCACAGAAAAAAAATAAATATTTTTTTTTGTAAAAAAAACAAAAATATTTTTTTTTTGTCCAAGAATCACATTATTTTTCTGTCATTTTTTTCTCTACAAGTTACATCCTGTCATATTATTGGATGATGATGATCTGTGGTGACTGGTGACGGTGACTGACCCTTGCTTTGATTTTTTTTCTTGTCTTCTTCATCATAAATAGCCACATTATCATGTAATGAGCTTCTATCTCCTTTTCGCTTCGTAGAAAACTAGGTTGTTTATTTATTTTTTCCTGCTGAATATCCGGCGCAAAAAAAATAACATCAAAGTCGCAATCCTTGTTCTCTCTGGTCGTCAACCCACGTAGTTTTTCTCAAGATAATAATATGAATTTGTTTAGATGAATGGATTCTTCCAGGAAGAAAATCGATCAAGCGGCAATAACGGCAAAAGCAACAACTCATTTTTTCCTATTCTTCATCTCATCATCATCATCATCAGCTCTCTAGTCTGGTCTGGTCATTGTTTGGTAATACTGCTGCTGTTTGCTGGTTTTTCTTTTTTTTTACTGCTCGAGAGAAAATATTGCAGTCAAGTGAAAAAAATAACAGTGATCTTCTCCGTTTTTTTTTGTCAAGTGAACTTTTTTTTTGCTTGACTTGTTAAACTTTTTTTTCACTCAAGTCAATCATTCTGCTGCTGTGTTGGTGGTGGTGGTGGTCAGAAGAAAGAAAGGAGCAGAGAGAATGCAGGCAAAAAAATTGTGAAGGGAAAATAAATGGAGACTTGAGTTGACTGCAAAATGAAGGTTGAAAGAGTCAGAGAGTTTAAAAAAAAGAAAAAAAGTTTTGGTTTTTTTTTGCTGCTTTTGCCATTTTCACTGTCGTAAATGGATTTTTTTTACATTGTTGTGAGTTTAAGAGAGATTTTGGTATTTTTTGAAGGATAGAGAGAAAGAGAGGTGGAATGTGACATATGAAGTCACTTTTCTGTAGCATGTCTTGGTTAATGATGATAAGGTTTAGTTTAAACTGTACCGTATATATTTTTTTGAATACTGATTAAATTTTTGGACGTACTTCTTAGCCATGACCATGTAGTAGAAAAAAGACGGCAACTTTTATCGATTTTTTTTTTCTGAAAAAAAAAGAAGAGGATAATGCTCATCATCATCATCATCATCACCAGTCTAACTGGCTGGATCTTAATGACTATAGGAAATCACATTAGAATTTAACGAGCAAGGCAACCTTCCACTTTCAAGAAAGTTGAAAGGATATCCGAAACATTAAATCAAACCGGCGGCGACGACTGCCGTGCCTCCTCATATCCACCTCCCAAACCAGCCAAATGAGCTTGATGATGGATTTATCTTCTTAATTTTTTTTTCTGGAACATGACCATGTATTCTGGTAGGAAGGATGTTTCCCTTCTTCCTCTCTAGAGGAGAGGAGAGGGTTATTATGTGTTTTTTTTCACTTTAACTTGGGAAAACGACCTCGACTTCGACTAAAAAAACCAAACCCACCACCACCGCCCACATAAATATACACTAACTACTAACAAGCAAAATCAGATTAAGGAAGTGAAAGGGTATAGCCGTCTCCGACACTCTCTGATTAATAATCTCTTTATTCCTTTTCTCTCCTTTTTTTCCACCAAAAAAATATGACTCATTTTTTTTTTCTTTAAAAAAAGAAGGGAATGCACACAAATGCATTTTATATTTTCTGGGAACATCTTGTTAAAAAAACGGTGGAAATATATTGACGGGAAGAAAAGGGTGAGATATTTTATGGCTTATTATTATTAAAAAATAGTCAGATGGTCGAACGTGGCTAACAAACTACTCCAAAAAAATAGCGTAGATTTTTTAAATCATTTTCATTTTCCACTTTCCACCTACCAACCTATTCCTGAAAAAAGGAAGCAAAGTAGCTGATACATGTTTTATGGCTTTTTATTCTCCTTCATCCATCTAATCTCCCTCACACACACATAAATGCATGTGAGTGAGTACGTAGTATTTACACAATGAAAACTGCTGAAGCTGCGATGATGATCTGGTAAAAAAAGTTACTGAAGTGAACGCAACTTGCAGTTGGTTCAGTTTCCCGAAAGAAAAAAAAATACTTTCCCGTTTTTGTCGCCTGTTTTGTCACCATCATTCCACATCGTCATACTTTCTCCCTATCCTTTTTCTCTCAGTCTGTCTGTCCTTTTCTCTCTTTGACTCTCCACTACTGAAAACTTTTTTTATAAAGGCAAAAAGTGGAAAAAGTTGAGAGAGGCAAGCAAAGGGAAAAGACAACAAAACGCACGCAGAAGCCAGCAAAAAAACTGACTTGCTTGCACTAAAGACAGATGTAGCGAGAGAGAGAGAGAGGGGAAAAACATAAAATTATATTCGATCCACATAGCCAGAGCCACACACATTTTTATTTTGGTATCCATCCATCCATATACCACCATTCATATTACTGCTACTACTCCCTTTATCTATTTCATTTCATCTTGCATGCATGCAGCAATATTCCCATAAACTGCTGAGCAAGCACTTATTATGGAAAAAACACAGCAAAGTAAAACAGTTTTATTCATTCTCCAAAATCTCCCTCCTTTTTATTCATTCATCTAACTGGGCAAACAAAAGCGGTTTACTTTCTATCCCGGCATTTCTAAAAAGAGTTTAAAAATCCTTAAAAAGATACTAGCTAGCTAGTCAAATGAATAGGTAAACTAAACAGACACACACAAAAAAAACTGAAATGAATACTACATATTTCCCTCCAACTCCTCCATACATACGTACATGCACACCGTTCATTGCACCCTCCACTCCACATAACCGAATGAGAATGTCGGAGCTATGTAGCCACTTCAAAAAAAAATCTTTTTTTTTACCAACAACAGTAAACCCAACGACCTTCCTTTTCATCTTTCCAACCAACCCACCCACCCATCCATTTTTTTTATTCTTCTTTTTTTCCTTTTGTCCATCCATCCATCCATCCGTTTTCTCTTCTTGTCCTCCTGTCTTCCATCTAATTGGAATGCACACCAGGTCGCAACAGGATACAATATCATTGTACTCCTACTACTTGTATTATGGAACATGCAATAAAAAATAGCAGCAGTAATATAGAACCTCTATCTCTCTCTCTCTCTCTGCACGCACGTTTCTCTAAAAAAAAGTGTGTACATTTCTGTCTGCTTCGTGTCTGTGTCTTTCTTTTCCTTCTCTCCATTTTTTTTTTCTTCTTCTCTAATCTCCCTGTCTTGTTGACTAAGGGACCGACCATTTGAGAAAGAGAAATCCTCACACAGAGCCAATGCCAAAGCCAAGGAAAAAAAAGTGCAGCAGGAGTGTAGAATAATATCTTGTTCGTACTTACATCTCTTCTTCTTCTTGAAAAAAATATAACATGAGCTTTTATTCCTTCATGGTCTTTTTTCGTGTTCTTTCTTTTGGTACGTGTCGAGTATCCGTAAAATTCTGTGCTGGTAATGTTATCCGTCCATGAAGGTTGAATAGGGATTTAAAAAAGAGGAGAAGAACGAGGAACAGGAAATGGAGAGAAAAATGTTTCTTCTTTTTTTTACCCGTAAATATTACGCATTACGGTATGCGTTACTGTTTTGCAGAGAGTGAGAGAGGGAAAAAAAAGAGTTGCAGGTTACAAGGTTGTTAGACATTTTTTTTCTAAGGATAAAAAAAAATTCAAGCTGTAAATAGGCAGAAGATGGGGTGAGTAAGGTACTTTTATTGGGTTTTTATTGCGCACTTTTTTTTACGAAGCTTTTGAGAGCTCGGTAATTTTAGAATGAAATGGAAATGAAGTGGTGGTTCAGGTGTGTGAATTTTAGGCTAAAAAAATACAGCGTTTCTTAGTGCTTAGCGTGAGTATAGTGCTTTTGGAGCACTTTGTCGAAATTGAAAACCTGTACACTCACTCTGTTGCTGTGGCGGTGTGGGATTTCAAAGAGAAGAGAAAATAATGCAGTGACACTGAACATATTTTTCTCCGATTGCGTTTGTTATTTCTGATAATAACAGGGCAGAAGGAGGAGGGATGAACATAGGGGATTGAAAAAAAAGGGTTGAATTACTACTTCAAGCCAGTGAATAATGTCACTTACTACTAAACTCTATAATTTTATTGGTGTAATAATTATTATTGTAAATAAACAAGGTAGATTAGAGGGGGGAAATATGACAGAGAATAGATCTAAAATTTTTGGTAGGGATGAAATTATGGCTGTGTTTGATTTGATTTGGAAATGGGGGAAAGGACTGAAAAGAAGGAGCTGAAGTTTTTTAAAAAAAATTGAATATTGGTAGTGTTTTTCCTTAAACTTCATTCAAAGCTTTGAAGAGTAATATCCTTCCTACTAGATAATGAGGAGTGTCAATCTTTCAAGAGAATATTTTTTTTTATTTCATTTTAGAAATAAATTCCCTTTTGCTTTTTAATAGATTGCCTGACATTGTCAAATATGAAATGATGAAAATGCCAGCATACTATTATACACTGAGGTTGTACTACTACTGCTACTTCTACTAATGACGACTTTTCCCGGAATGGAAAAAGACTGACGATAGCAGTTTCTAGTTTACAAAATGGTTGAATTGAATGAGACGAATAAAATTATTATTATTATAGCCGATCTATAGGTTTCATTTATCAAGCAAAGTCATTATTCTACTTTCTTCTTCCTCCTCTTCCACTCTCCTTTTAGCCTTTAGCAAAAGAGAAAATTTGTGAAAGGATGGAAAATGTAGGCGTGTATTATTGACGGCGGTGGTAGTAGTGGTGACGGTGGTATTTTTGGTGATGTGGTCCAACTCCAAGAAAAGGAAGACATTCACTTCTTCACATTCATCCACTTGCAAAATAATAATAATAATAATCATGTATTTAGATCTAGAAACATGGAAAACACAAGCTAAAGAAAAATGGTCGTCTAAGGCCAAAAGAGAAAGAGAGAGAGAGAAAGCAGGAAGAAAACCACAAAACAAAATGAAAGAAAGTCACAAGGAAAATACCAGCAGAAGCAGATGAAATGAAACCAAGAAAGCCAAGTCAACAGAGAAAAGCTATGTCTTACTTTTTTTTTCTTTAACAAAAAAAAGGAATCTTTGTCTGTGTGTGTGTATATATTTGGCGTGGCATGGCAAACATTACTATTATTATTATTATCGCCTATAACACAAACCTTATAAGAAAAAGTAACAGAAGGACGACAGATACACATCTTGAACATCCCAAAATGACAATTATATTCTATCCTTGGCTATCCAAAAAAAGACGTACACACAGAGACAGACTTACAGAGAGAAAATGAATGAAGGTAGGTGTACCCTACTTGGTTCAGCTGCTGTTTTTCTTGAGAGAGTGTTGAGCTTCAGGCAAGAAAAAAAATATTTTGTCTGCTTCCAAAAGTCAAAATGATGTGCATGCAGCAGAAGAAGGAGGAGAGAATATAAAGGCAGTAAAGAAGGAATTAGAGAAACAAGTGACATTTCTTAATTCTCTCTCTGTCTGTCCTTCCCTCCAAACGTTTGTGTATCTGGAGGATATAAGGAGGAGGAGGAGGAGAAGAAAGGACATAGTCAGGCAAACAATGCCAAGACATGGTGTATCATTTGAAGAAGAAAGTGAACGACTTTTCTTCTTCCTCTTATTCCCTTCCGCCAATAATGGTCTCCTCTCACGCACTTTTTTTTTCTCAGAGAATAAAATCCCGCTGCGTTACTACTACTGCTACCGCTACCGTTTTGCAGAATTATTTAGAAAGAAATATAAACATACTGAAACGGTTATTTCTCGCTAGCCTTTTTTTCTATATAAATTTGTTAGCGACATAAAAGGCGCAACAGCAACTTTATATATTTTTTTTAATACTTTACTCTGTTCACCGGGTGGCGTGTGTGTGTGTGTTGTTTCGAGTGTCGTGACCCGTAAAAAAATCTTGCCCGTGGCTCGTCTCCTCTCGCCTACTACCACTATTAACTCTCTTGTGTATATTATGCATCTATCTACAGAAGAAAAAAATACCACCATAAATGAATGGTGTACATGATGTCATGCCATGCCATGCCATTGCCGTTACTCTAGTTTAACTAAAACTACAACCACCACTCTGTTTCGTCTGCCTGTTATGACTTTGGCATTTTCCTCCTCGTAAAATGTACACGGACTTGCCGAATCCTTAATGAGGAAAAGAAAGCTCTTGTAACTTTTCACGGTACAGGCACCACCAGGCCTGCCTGCCTGCCTATTGTATTCCACTCTCCCCCCCCCTCTCTGTCTCTCTGGTCTGTTGAATGTGTACGTAGATGCATGCAAGTAAGCGTTGACTTTGCTCGTTTGAAAATTACCAAACTTTCCCTTTTGTGAAAGTGAACAACTCACTCACTCAGTCATGAAACTGTTGTGTTTGTTAGTAGAGAGAGAGAGAGACGCAATTTTCTTCTTTGCTGGAATATTATACTAGTATTATTATTACTACACGCCATGGCTTATTTACACACTGCTTTTTACTACAGCAGCACACTATTTTATTTTAATAGATTACACTTTTTTGTTGCTGTTCCTACAAAGGAATGTAGAGATATGTATATCTTTGCATATGCATAGGAGTAGTATTTAATACTTTCTTTAGCTTACGCATTCATTATTTTAACGGCTTGATATGCAGGCCAGACAATATAACTTTTTTGCTGGAAAAGGTTTCATTTTTTTTGTAGTTGTAATGTTTCTCCAGAGGGGAGCTAAAAAGCCTGTAATGACTTGTTGTATAATAAGTATATATTATACATTTTTAGGCATTTGTTAAAATTATTATTACGAGATTTTCGTGAACTTTATGTAAAGTTGAATGTTTGTAGTGTGTAGGCAATTCTAATGGGTTGCCTATTATGGATAATTTTGCTTTTTTAATGATTTCGAAAATGTACTGAAAATTGTGTTGAGTTTACAAAAAAGTAAAATGATATGGTTAAACGCTGTTTTAGATATAAATTAATGTGATGCCTGGCACTTTGATAGGTAGGTGGGAAGCTGGGTAAACTTATGGAAACGGTATACATTGCAGTATTCGTAATTGAAAGAGAACATGCATTCAGCACGTTATGTAATTGAGCACTATTTTTTGATCTCCACCCCACACCCTACCTTATGCTTTTTAAACATTTTAAAATATGACACTAAACGGGGCATGTTACTTTGCCTCACTGCGGTAGGTACTAAATGTGTACCCGTAAAAAAGGTTAAATCAGACTCTATGCGACAATTTTAATGGTTACATGAAAATACAGTATACATGACTTGATGAGTCTATTCGTAATTGAAAGGGAACATGCATTCAGCACGTTATGTAATTGAGCACTATTTTTTGATCTCCACCCCACACCCTACCTAATGCTTTTTAAACATTTTAAAATATGACACTAAACGTGGCATGTTACTTCGCCTCACTGCGATAGGTACTAAATGTGTGCCCGTAAAAAAGGTTAAATCAGACCAGACTCTATGCGACAATTTTAATGGTTACATGAAAATACAGTATACATGACTTGATGAGTCACCTTTCTTTCCCAATAAGCTTGAAAAACCCGTACACAAGTTAAAGCGGCAGCACTAAATAAATATATTGTGTCATAACCGCAGAGAAAATGCTTTATGATCTCATAATAACATCAAGGGTCATCATCATAAGAAACCACGACGAGCACGAGCAGCATCAGAATGACAGATAATAAAACAGGCAGGCGGGTAGAATTTAAGAGCTCCGCACACTCTGTGTACACACTTGTATTTAAAGTTAAATGTACATAAAAGTGAGAGAGGAAGGTTTAAAAAGTAAAACTAAAAGCAAACTAGTTTATCATCATTACTATTTTGTAATGGTGGCAGGCAAGCATAATAATAACGATGTTGGTGGTCTTAACTCATAAAAACAGTAGTAGTATCTAGAGAGCAAACATCATAATTCTACCTAAAAGTACACAACGAGCAAGGACCAACGACCGTCCATCTAGATCTCCACCACCGACTATATATGCTGGAGGTGGTGGATGCAGTAGTTTAATTACAGTAATTACTGTTTTTGAGTAGTAGTGTGCTGCTTGCTGCTGTTGCTACACCCGTCTCTCATGGTCGTCTTTATTCCTTGACATTGTAAGAGTGATCATCATTTTTTTTTCCTTTGAAGAAATTTACAAACTTGGTTTCATGTTATATTTTTGAATTGGTACTCAAACATCAAAGTTCATGCTCAAGTGCTGCTGCTAGGAATTTTACGCAACTTTTCTAGGAAACTTTTGCGTTCCTCTTTCTTCCCTTCCATGTAAACTAACAACCCATTACTTTGATTCAAGTAGACTTGAAGATTATTTTGCTCGTACTGCTGCTGCTCCTGCTGCACTTTGCTTTTAACGGGAAAGTGGGAATTAAAAGAGTAATAAAAGTGGGGACATTTTCATTAAGTGCGCTGCTCACTACTGCTGCAGTCTGTATGGACAGACGCTAATAAATAAGATGAAAAGGTGGAGTGAAAGTGTCGATGAAAATGGAGAAAGCAGCAGAGATGATGCTGATGATGATTTCTTTTTTTATGTGGGGATTACCTTAAAAGACGGATTATGTTTTGCTGGTTTGTTTATTCGATTTTTTTGTAGAAAATAAATCTTTTTCTGAGAAAGCCAGAAGACATTGTCAGTCTTCTAAGGAAACTTTTTATTTGAAGGAGAAAAAAAAAACAAAAACAAGAAAGTTTCAATCAATTTCCGCATTTACACATGTCAACACCATCGAAAAAACAGGAGAAAGAGGAAGAAGATGGAAAAGAAAAAAGAGCAACAACTATTTTTCGGATTACTGAATCCCTTTCTGTTTTTCTGGAAACATTCTCTTACAAATAAATGGAAATTGAATTGTGTGTGGCTTGTTTATTTGGATTGTGTAAGAAAAAAAACACAAGAATCAACAAGAAGTTGAACAAGGAATTTTAAGAGTAAAAGAGTGTGAATACGGAAGGAAGAAGAAAAGTTTTGAAAATGCAATTTCAACTTGAAAATGCACTTCTGGTTATAATCTGGCAGAAAATCTTGAAAGAAAAGAAATAAGATAGGAAAAAACTACATGAAAGTTTACCATCTGGTCTGGTGAAAAAAACAGGAATAAAAAACAAAACAACAAAAACATTGAACATGCCACACGAACCGACAAAATCTGTTGGGCAAAAACTTTCCTATTTTTTCTTCTTTTTTCTAAGGGGGCATACATTTACTACTTACAGGAGAAGTGGGAGGGTCCACGGGTGGCAAGGGAAGCCCTATTAAGCTCCCCATACTGCAATTTTAAAAATCATGACAGGGTGTGGGGGCACAAAACTAGAGCAATTTTGCGTTACGTATTAAATGGATGCTCCCTATTATGGTTTGAGTTTGTTTTCTTTTTTTTTGCATTCTTCATTCATTGTACACCCAACTTTATTTCCGAATGGTGCTTGTTTACTTGGAGAAAGCGCACTTGACACATGTCGCATTCATTTACTCTTTAAATCTAAAAAGTTCTAAAAATGTAAGTTGAAAGTTAAAACAAATTTAAAAGCTGCATCATCATCGTCTGCATACTGTATTTTGCTTTAAAGGAAAACCCAAAATGACATATTTTACATTCAAATAATACTCCACTGTTTCATCCAACAGTAATTTAAACTAATCCAAAGTGAACTTGATAAGTGCATGTTGCTGTTTTTGTGTTCTCTGGTTTATTCCCTCCAATTCCAAAAACTACCACCGCTGTTCCCCCACACTCACTTCACTCATCTTTCGCATAATATTACATTGAATGAAGACAAAAAAAATATTATGAAAAATACCAAGTGATTCTTCACATTGTTTTATTTTACTTATTTAGAGAATGCATTTTCCTGTATCCAATCCAATTTAATTTTGTTTTATTTGGAGGATGCACTGAACAGAGTAGTACAGATGGATTCCAGAATGCTATTATTGCCACTTATTACATTACATTTATCTATTGCCTGCACTGCACAACTCACAAAATAACACATTTATTATTATTATTACTATATTGCATTCCATCCATGATTGCGTTTGTAATATGCACTGCAGCAGCAATATTACCTTTTCCCTTCTTCCTCTTCCGTAAATCCATTTGACTCCTCTTCTGAAACAGAAGCAGCACTTAACTCCCCTTTCTTTCCTTTTCCCTCCAACTACTCCAATACTCCATGACCAAACCTTATTTACTAAAATTTCATACAAGTGCATAGATAACGGTAACGTTTGATATTATTAGCTTGTCAGTCCATCTCCTCCACTATTTTATTTTATTTTTTTCATTTCATCCTCATCTTTTTTTTTTATTCTTCTTCATGGACAACTTTTCATGCAGCAGCAGCACAGCCGGTAGCCATCTATCTAATAATTCCGCTCTAGAAACTTTCGTCCCCTTGTTTTCCTTCCTTCCTTATTCCCCCATTCACCGCCACCACCACCACCACCACTTCTTACTTCTTTTGTGCGTGCGTTTTGTGTGTGTGCTCATCGAATAAAAAAAAATATTCTGTTAAGAAGAATAAGGTGGATTCATAATATGGAAGCTTAACAAGTGGAAGGGGATGCCGGGTATGTTTTTTTTACCCTTATCGTTATTCTCATCTTCCTTTTTATTTTATATGCAGCCAGCCACCACCATTTTCTGACTCTTTATTCTTCTACTTGCTTCATCCAATTCCCAATTTCATTAGAGATAATAAAAGAAGTAAAAGTTGGTAGTGGAAGATGAGAGCAAGAAAATAATGCAGAATAACAAAAGAAAGTATTTAGAAAAGAAGAAGATCCTCTGTTTCTTCTTCTTCTTCTTCTGCTGGTGGTAGTGATGGTGTTACTTGCCTTGTTATCTGCTAGTTTTCTGTTTCCATTGTTTTTTTCGCCTGCCTCTCTACTAACCGTCGTCATCATCATTATCATCATAACCATTTCTAACGCCTTTCTTTCAAGGCACGTACTATTATTGCAGCAATAAATAAATAGAAAAGTGGAAATATAAGCAGAAAGAGAAGGAGGCTGAAGGGAAAATGAATGAAAATGGTGTGTGTTGTGTTACTATTGTAATAATAATAATGCTGGTGTATAATGTTGCTGCTCTGTGTTTTCAATCCAAATGAGAATTAATGAGTGCCAGATATAGAGAGGGAGAGAGAGAGAAAGAGAGGAGAAAAGAAGGAAAGATGACAAGAAGAAGGAAGAGTGGGGAGTCTTTTACAAAAAAAAGAAGAAATGATGAGAAGAGGAGAGAGTGAACTGAAGAGAAAAAAATATATGATGCCAAGAAAGAAGACTGCTCTGTGTATTGACTTGACAAGACGAGAGGAAGAATGATGATAATAGTGCTTTATTTGTGCGTTTAGTAAAGCAACATGCTAGTTTAATACTGAATAACTCAAATATACGTAACTGATGATGATGACGACAGGGTGGGTATGATAAAAATTAGGAAGGAACAAACTTGACAAAAGTTAACGCCGAAAATATAAGTTATAGTAAAAGTCAACATGCTTAACGAGTAGATCTTTTCTGTGAGTGGTTTGAGTGTTTCAGGTCGCACTACCTAAGGGGAAATCAAAGACTATTAAAGAATAGACCGAGCAACTTTTGATTTTTTGGATTATGGACGGAGTTTGTTGACAAGATCCCTAAAAATTACATCCCATGTTAAGTAA
>JAHZMZ010001586.1:0-29690 GCA_027743805.1 Lepidocyrtoides sp. E14 | reverse complement strand
AACGAGAACATTTTCAACCAGTTTGTTTGGATCTTACTAAAATCACATAAGAAGCGAAGACAAGGAAAACGGGGGGAGCACAGTAATACAGTGATGCATCATTCCTGCAATAATGGAACGAATTCATATGGTAGGGAAATAATAATAATTTTATTTGCGTTCATGTGTTCACTCTCAATAGTAGAAAAGCCTTTTTTTGTTGTGTTTTCAGTTACCATTGAAACCCCTAATAACAAGCCTTACTGGCCTTACTAGAGCTTTGACAGAGAAAATTAGGGCAATCACCACAAGCATACAGCATTAGCATTATGTTGCCATCATCTTGCTGTACATAAAGACACATGAACTTTGTTCTCACTTCCTACTGTTCCTATATTCATGTTCTCTATCAGGGAAAAATTTTGCTCATGTACTTACGTGGGGAAAATGTGCTTTTGTTTGTGTCGTGTTTTCATGCGTTTCTTTTCTCTCTGTGATGCTGCTGCTACGCTTAATAGTTTTTTTCTCACGTAAAATGTGAAAGAAAAGGCCTGAATTTGAGGAATGAGTCATCATAATGCATGACTGAAATAGAATCTATAATAAGCTTGCTTTGTTAATTTTTTTCGAAACTAGTGAAAATGATGCTGAAACACTGTATTTACTGCGACAATTTGTATGGAAAATTTGTTATTTATGCAGGGATTTCTGAAAGGTAAATAATAAATAGGCTGACAAAATCTATGCCTGATCTCGATATAATGAAAAATAGAATTAATAGAGCAAGGCTATTTGAAAGTGGTAAAAAACCACCTGCCAAAGCACATGATATTATGGTATGTATACTATATAGCATGTCAAGAAGTCACAGGTTATTTTTTTAATTATTTCAATAGTAATTAGCAGGAAATTACGTTATAACACAAAGGCGATAGTTTAATCATCCTTCTAAATACATAATAACAATAATATTTTTTAACAACGCTACGTCAAATTATAGAATGACGCATGTAAGAAAGAAGAAAGACAAGAAGATTGGTTGGAAGAAGAAATACGAACCATGTATTTAATAACAACCTGCACCCTTCCTTATCTCTAAACAATTTTCAAGTGCAATTATAGTCGTAAATAATCATTATAATCAAAGAAAAAGGTTGTCTTTGTTAAGCACAAAGCCATCCTCCATAAGCAAAAGGACAGAAATGCTTTTTGCAGAGAATACTATAATCATCAGCATAATTATTTAATAAAATATCAAGCTTTATTGCATTTTAGGTAGTAGTAACTGCGTAGCTGTAGGTATAAACTTATTTACAAGTTTGTGTTGATATTTACTCATTTTTTGTTGAAAAAAAAATAAAATTTTCAAGCGTCAAGATTAATAGATCATTCACTCAATAAGCTGGCGATTTTTACGCATGACCAGCTTACAAGGCCATCTTCTCAGGTTCTCACAGGACGACAGCTAGCAAAAATTTAGGTTATAAAATATATTTTTTGCCTTGTACCTACAAAATGTACATATTACACACATACGTCTTGCGTGTAACTAAGCTTTTTACTCAGGTAAGCAAAAACAGGTAACCTTTGGATCACTTTTTTTGCGAAAATATAAATTCACATGAATATATCATAACTTGTCCAAGAAAACGTTCATTTTGGAGACGGTTAACGGCAATCACATGTATCTACCGATTAGCTATTTTGTTTATTTTAATTCATAAGCAAACTTTGCGAACAATATTGAGGCTTGTTTTAGATCAACTGGTATAAAAAAATAAAATATACCACGCATTACAATTTAGCGTGCGATGCTTTTCTATGAATTTGTGTATACTAGCATGAAATACCTCTATTAAGGTGAGTATATAGCTAATCTATTAGTACACAAACTGTGTTGTCAAAAAAGAAGTCACTCCTGTCCACCTTCAATTAGGCACGCTAATGTTCCGGATTGATCACAGTTCACGACTCACAATATTCACAATATATGTATAATATACGCTTTATAGCAATGTTGTTGTGTATTGTGATTTGCAAAAAAAAAATCAGGTTTTTATTTCAGACTTTGAGCACATTACCTGCTTGATGCATTATTCTATGTAGGCAATATGAGTTCAACATCAATTTGACTGTGATTTAGTAGAGTTAGGGATTTGAGCATGTCAGCACCTTGTTGTGTTACGGAGGATTTTTTCTAATTAATTGCCTCAACTGGATAGCAGGTTTTTAGGTTTTTTGTGTGAAGAGTGGGAATAACTTGTAGATTTCTGCATATGCATAGTTAGTTACGAGTTCTTCAGTTTGGTATATGTACTGTGCACAATAAGCAGTAGTATTATTATCAAAGATATCAAGCCTGGCTGCTACAATGCAATGGTATAGTTCATGGGTGGTGCTCACTGTAATTCACGAAAAAATTAGTTTGAACGTTGATCTGGAAGCAACACCCTGTTTTGCTTAACAAAGTATTGGACGTTATAATTTTTTGCTTTATTAATTAATCGATTAGATCATTAGAGTACCATAATAAAAAAGCCCATTTTAATGCATGATGCTCCCACATGCAAAATATTTTATGCCTTATTAAGAAAGCAGTCTATACTACCACTATATATGCTAACAACGTATATCTTTCCATTTTAGCCTTTGATTAGGTGGTTTTGGAATTTTAGTGTATATTTTTTCACTCAGCTATATAATATATTTTGTGAATGTGAAAAATGCATCATGTCTACCTCAACCAATTTTCGATATTTCCTTGTATTCTCTGTTATTTTTACACAGGCAGTAATACTTGGTAGGTTTTATATATGTTTATTTTCTCTCACAATTATTTATTTGTGTGTGTATCTGGAATAATTTTGTAGTAAAAGTTTTAAATTCATGTGTGATTTAAGAATGTTATAGTTTGAAAAGTAGACTGCTGAGGATTACCTCAGCTGCAGCAGGAAATAGTAGCACAGTTCGCAATGCTTCCTTACTACTACTACAGAATTCTGCCATGAAGGCCAGCCTTCCTCCAGGACTTACCCTTATTGGCTCGGTTGGAAACAAGTCTTTTTATACGGATACGGATAAACTAGCAAGTGACTATTCGTTATGAAATCAAGTTAATTGTTCAATTAATATTCATGTGTAATGGAATAATAAATATCCGACGACAAACAGGGTCTAGCGTGGGCTGAAACGTTGGATTTTTGCCATGAATTAGGTCTACAACCGGCTTCTATTGAGAATTTGTCTGAGCATAAAATTGCTCGTAATTATTTGGGAAAATTGCCACGTAAGCATTTTTTTAAAGAGATCTTTTTTATGCAATGAAGTTAAGATTAGGAATTCCGAAGCTATTTTTATTATTCCATCTTTTTTATGCAGATCGATTTTTCTGGCTGGCTGGAACAGACTACTTTCATGAGGGACACTGGAAATGGCTTCGAACAGGAGAGAATTTCAAGTTTCAAAGGTGGACGCAAGGCTTTCCATCAAAAAGTCGGAAAAATAATTGCCTATATTTAAGTTACGGAAATGATGGGTGGATTGATGCAAGTTGTAGCTCCAATAAGCTAATCATTCGACCTTTGTGTCAGTCTGATAAAACATGAACAATAAATTAAAAATTGTCAAAAAAACAAATGCATTTTTAAACACTTTTTTTATTACTTAAATTATCAGCTCTTCTGAAAAATTATAACCGTAGACTGCCGGTGCTACACAATAATATTATTTTTTGTATGTAAGTAGTACAAAATGTTTTTTACGCTAATTCTATCATTCTTGTTTTCTTCACTGCTCTAATAATATCTGTAACGGTAATCTCAACGAAAAGTCTCAACAATAAAATTTAATAATTATTCATTTGTTAGTAAACATATTAATATATATAGGAAATATGTAAAAACCACTCAAAAAATGACAATCTAAATAAATTCTCTAATTGGACTAATTCAACAGCTCGTTTTGTTATTAATTATTATTAGTAATAATAATTGCAATAATATAACTGTTATTTTAAGGTTATTTTTGGAAGGAAACTTTTAAAATGACTAGGAATTTTAAGCAATCCTATAATATATTTATTGCGGAATGACATATGGCTTGAAAACTGTGTAAACTGGATAGAGATGATGGTAGTAGGAGTAATGCAGCAATGTTTGTTGATTTTTTTTAAAGTGTTGGTGTGCAAAAGCCAGGCACAAAGTAGTCATTGTTGTTGTATGTTGGTACATCCTTTTTTTGGTGCATGATGATTACTGTTGTTGAGTGAGTGAGATAATATATTCTTTCTAGGTCACTACTACTGGTTCAAATTCTACAGTTGAAATAATGACGATTGTTGTCTTCTTTTGGTGTGAAATTGTGCAATCATTTGCTTATGCTGATTCCTAATGACGGCGGCGGCATGTTCATGACAGTAGAGTTGTGATGATTGATGCGTCGTGTATTTGACAGTGTATGTAGTTATTATTATTTTTTTGGAGATTTTTATTTCTTAGAGTGATGAAGTGCTAGTAGGTATTTTAAATCGTTGATATTCTGCAAATTCCATTATTCACGTAAAAGACTTTTTTTAAGAGACAGGAAAGATCTGAACATGACATAAGAACGAAATGCCTTTGTTTTCGTATTTGTGGCTATATTCTCATAAAATCTGTCATCCTCCTTGGCAAAAAAAAATTGCCGTTAAATACAGCTAAAAATATTTTTGAATGACTTTATATTTTCGGAATGTATACACTTGAAGTCATCGGATGCGATGGTTTACTCTCCTTGATGATTGAATGCATGTTAATACCACCACCACCATCTTTCCTCTGTGAGTAATTGAAAGAAAAAGAGGACAGAGCAATTAAGCTTTCACATAGTGATTATGAAAATGCACCTTTTTGATTTTAGTTAGAGCCTCGCACACCTCTTTATCTATTTTATCAAACTGTTGAAAAAGCTGCCTATACTGCACGTTTTTTGGCGAGATATCCTCCTCTAATGGAAGATTTTGCCTGACCAACTTTGGGTGTGAATGATATAAGGCCACTATTATCCTTTCAGCGACCCTTCGAACGGATTCGGACGGTTGATTCAACGCTGAGACTCCAAACTCAACGTAATCTCTTGCTGTCAGACCACTGCAATGACAAAAAAATAGATTTCTCGGTTTTAGCAAGAAATTTTCTCAGTGTGCCCCGTTGGTGGCACCCACAGTTTTTTTACCTATGCTTTTCCGAAGACAATCCATAGGTATTCAACAGCTCTTCGACCATTTCCGCTTTGCTCTGCGCCAGTCGGGGATGAACAGGAATGTCAAATGGCTTAGTAAGACTGGTAGATATCACATGTAAACTTCTGCAAATTGCAATCATAATAGTTAACATTCGCGTGCTAATTGAAAAACTTTCACAGAGCCTGACACTTTTTCTCGAAAATATTTTGCTACTTAGCGCCCGGTAAACAAGTTTGATAAAAAAGCTCATTTAACAATCACTTTTATTATTACGACAAACCTAATATGCTGACAACTTTGCAACTTCAAGATACACTCTGTAGCCACCTTGTTTTTGCCAAGTGCAGTATCACCAGATTTTGACAATAGCTCAGGTAAAATCCTTTCCAAGCCTTGGCTAAGTTCTGAGGCGGGCAACCTGATGGAGAATTCATGAAAAGGAAAACTAGTCAAAACTCATTTTTTTATGAAGAGAGAAGCGACAATCATCATTTGTAGTAATTCCTTGGAATTAATATAGTTTTTATCTGGTATTTTGATAAAACTACTCTTGACTCACCTATGCTTTCTGGCAAAATCGTCCATAAGATATATCAAAGTTTGTATGGTTAAATTGAAAACACTGAAGATTGTATCCTTGATTGTTCTTTGTAATAAAAGACTTGCAGCTCGGAAGATTTTTGATGGGGGATCCGTTTCTTTTAATGAAATTTCACAAGAATTTAAGAAAAGTTAGATTTTTGCATAGCATTTTTTTTTCATTTTCTGGCAAAAACATCGTAAAAGCAATCAATGTCGTCTTTTAAAGGACAGCTAGTCTTATAGCATGCTATAGCATTGACTTTTTGTCATTTTAATCATCTGATAATCATCATTTTATTTTAAGCTTCGTTTCCAAATTAATTTTCATTATTATCTTCGTGTTAGTATACAACTCTGCACCAAGTGTTCTAAAAAGTAGATATAGATGGCTTACTACTCTTGTCGCCGCGTTTGTAGTCGGATAATAGTTTTTTGAAGACATCGGAGACCATCCTCTTTGACGGCAAAGTTTTTGGAAAACATCTTCTCCACCTATTTAAGTGCCCATGTTGTGGTTATCATCATTACGTCACCACATAAAAAAAAATTAGGAAATAATCCATACGTAATATTTGATAGAAACTTGTCGCCATTTTTTGACATGCGACCATTTGTTGCAATCTGTATAATCATTATATTGTAACTTAATTAATAAAAACATTTTAACTAACCAGTGCATCACCAAAAACTTGAATGGGCAGTGCGGCATATCTTCTTGCTCTTTCCGACATGTGTATAATCATTATGTTGTAACTTAATTAATAAAAACATTTTAACTAACCAGTGCATCACCAAAAACTTGAATGGGCAGTGCGGCATATCTTCTTGCTCTTTCCGACATGTTTGAAGGTCTCACACAACTAGCGCATGGAGACGACCCACTAGTTGTAGTAGTAGTAGTACTTGTCGTCGTGTAAGAGTCTTCTTTTGCCTCCTTTAGTCTTTCCACGCTGGTGACAGGCCGTCTTTTTCTGGAAAAAAAGAGATGTTCAATTTCCACTCATTTCACGCTGATTTCTTGTTACTGAGAACATAGAGATTGAGCAAAAAAAAATTTAGCCAAAAAAAAAAAATAAAGCCAGAATATTTTTACTGCCAATATTTATGAGTGGTGGTATTTGTCTCAAGTACCATAAGTCATTCACATTCTCATGATGATATACGACAGCATTTAAACCACTATTTCACGCTTTTGAGCTTTTTTTCACATTATCAAGTTTTTTTTTTAAGTGTAAAAAAATATTCGTTTTTTTACTGCCCTTTCAGCACACACACACACACACACCGGAGAGAAACACATTGAATGTTTGAAAATACCCTACAGCACATTATTATATTCAGTTCCTACGAACGTCACCTCCACTCAAGTGATAAATCACTGTGTCTTTCCAAAATGTGAAAGTAAATGTTAATGGGTATGGAATTTGTAGTCTACATGTGTTTCATCTCGTTCCCAACTTCAATTTTCCATTATTACATTGTCCACATTATCATCATAACCGAACAGGAAGAACAAAAGGACAGCTCAAAAAGTCTTTCGCGAAACGATGATGAAATGTAAGAGGAAACTATATAACTATGTATATACGGCGCAGAATGAGAATGGCATTACATTGGTTTAGTTTAGTAGCCTGGAGCAGATTTCAAGTAAACATGCTGTAAAAACTTAAAAAGGCATATATAATGTAATAATATATGGCAATCCATGATGACGTACTGCTTTGACCTATTTCTTCTGGCTGTTTGCCATTTGGCAATTTTATTTCCTTCGTCTTTTTTTTCTTCAGAAAATTATTATTTTTTAAGGGAAAAAAAGTAAGAAGGCGATAGCTGTTTTAAAAAAGTTTTTTGTCTTTTCTTCTGTTTCCTGAGATAAAAAGCAGTATGTGTCTGTTAGCTTGCTTGGAAAAGTGCTTTCACATTTACACTTTTTTGCCTTTTTTTTGGGGAAAAAAACTTTTCTGAAGAAAAAAAAAATTGTTTTAATGAAAAGGAATGCCCCTAAAGAAATGAGAGTAATAATGATGTAGACTGGTATAGGCTGTAGCAGCAAGGAAAGCATTTTAGCAAGCCAAATTAGTACAGTCAGATTGTTTGCCAAACGTAAACATCATTTTTGTCGAGATACGAGAGGAGATTTGTGTGTGAGTACGAGCAAGTTTTGTAAGAAAAGATTGCAAAGTGGCTGGAAAATGATATGATGATTCAATTAACGGATTAATTTACTTAATAGATAAAACATTAAAAGCGATAGAACGTGCGAGTAAGTAAGTACGTCAGAGAGAAAAAATGTCACCTCTATACAAAAAAAAAACAGATTATATTTCCAGTGAAAGAGAAAGTAAAAAGGAAAGAAACAAGTACAACTTTTGTTTCGTAATATTATTATTTTTTCGGTTTGCTACTTACTTGATAAACAATGGCGGAGGGAATTTGGGTTCTTCGTTGCTGTAATAGCCCGACTCTTTTTTCTCATTGTCCGGCGTTGTGAGACGAGAGGAGAACCTTTNTTTTTCGGTTTGCTACTTACTTGATAAACAATGGCGGAGGGAATTTGGGTTCTTCGTTGCTGTAATAGCCCGACTCTTTTTTCTCATTGTCCGGCGTTGTGAGACGAGAGGAGAACCTTTCACTCGTTGTACTTTCTGCTGGCATAATTCCAAACCAAAATAAGTCAAAAAAACGAGAAATAGTGAGAAAAAAAGAAGATAGCAAAAGGAAACTACGCAATAATGTAGTGAGTGACTACTACATATCTTTGTGTGCATGTTGTAGAGCCGTTCATGTCAAAATTTTTGTGCTTATTTTTACGTCATTTTCGTTTCAATATGCTTCGTTATGTGTATTGTTTGCAGTAGAGTAAGATGAGAGCATCTAATGAGCAAATGACTGTGGATGGAAATGCCAACTTGTTATACTATTTTCACAGGTTCATTTCATAACAAAAGTTTCTTCCAAGGAGAATATTAGATACGCTGTTCATAATAATTTGTGAGCCAATATCGTCGTGTTTTTACACATACCAGGAGTAGACGCTGCGGATGAAGTTGTCGGGGGAAGTGAGAGCTCTGTGACAGACCTTGTCATTCCCGAAATTCCTAACACTTTCCCTGGCTCGTCATTCTCAGGAACTCGCTGTGGGTGAATGAAACAAACAAAAATGGTATAGAGGCATGTCCATAATAGCCAATCTTTAAATGTATACGTACAAGGTGAATGTACACATGGAAGAGTTAAGTGGTGGAAACCAAATTGACTGGAAGTGGAAGAGAAGACATTCGATGACAGGAAGGGAAAAAGATGAAGAAAGAAGAGTAGATGTTTTATTGACAAACTTTTATTCTTTACAAAAGAAGTCAACTCCACTTCGTACTTCCTTTTTTCTGTTACTTTCATTTATCATTCAGTCAGACTTGCTTTCATTATTATTTTTTCTCTCGTTTTATACATGAATGCTAGTATTTTCTCTGGGTTCTAACCGTCCTTTTATAGATCCTTATTTTTTTAGTAAAAAAATGACAACTTTCTATTTAGTACATTGTACAGATAAGAAAGTTGCTAGTGCGCATTTTTTTTCCTTTTCTCTCAAAATTATTAATTTGATCCAACCACAGCACTATACATACATGTATCAATAAATCTTGCTTCTCAGAATATATCTACTCTAAAGTATATATTCGATCGTTCTACAAAATAATCCGATTTTTACCCCATTAGGCTCAAGTAACTGCTTAACTCGCAGTGTCTTGTATAGATTATCACGATAGGTGTCCATCTGAGTCTTCTTCTCTTTCGCCCTCTGGAAATCCTCTCGACTTGCAGCAATCTGTTTTTCTAGCTGGTATTTTGCTAAAAGTTCTCCTGCCTTGCGAAGGTGCTCGATGGAGGACTTTAGCTTGCTAGCGTAATCAAACCGCTCGTCTGAAACGGGGAAAAAAGAACAAATTTTCATCATCACGACGTTGCCTACAAATTGTACCGGAACAAGTGAGCACGAGAGACAGTACAAAATACACTACATTAGGATTTTTGGGTATAAGAAACGAGAAAAAAATAGTATAATTCATAGACACTTTAGTAGATTGATTTGAAGTGGTGGTCGTAGGGGAGAAAAAGGAAAGTAAGCGGATAAGTAGTATCTCTAGGTGAACATGTAATGAATGAATAGATGATGTAAAAAGTGAAGGAAGGTGCTTCGAGAAAAAAACGATGACGGTAGGTAGCGCCTGCTAGTAAGAATAAAAAACGATTTGTATTTTGTATCCTAGAAAAAAAAGAGAAATGCCTCAACCTATTAAATTATTTTGTTTTTCTTTCAATTGTGTCTCACTTTCCTTTACATTTTCTTTTTTTTTCTTAAAAAGCGAGCAAGATATTATGGAGAAAAGAGGAAAATTCGTTAAGTGAGCACGTCTTCGCTTAACTCACACGTACACTCTCTTATCAGTCCACGTATAGCATTACACCACCGCCTAAATATATATATTCTTTGTCCATGTAGTGCTTTCGCTTTTTATTCTAGCACTTGTGTACTCTCTCCAGAACTGAAACTGAAGTTTATAATGTCTTCTTGCTGTATAAACAACCAAGCAAAAGCAGCATGTTCAAAAAAAATACAAATTTTTATTCACTTTCTTCCTCGTGAACTGTTGTAGTATGCTCGCCAAACATGATAATAAATGGCAAAAGCTAACCAAAAAAATTCCACTTAGGGCCTTGCTCCTATTTCTTTGCTGTTCTGCTCTGTTGTTTGTTCAACTTCCTATGTAACCATATCCCACATCCTATCTATCTATTTCATTATGTCGCTTCTTTTCTTCTTTCTGTACAAGGAGGAAAGTGATCATTGCTGCTAAAATGCTCACCTATAAATATTACAGAGCTTTTTAGTACGTATAAAAATACAATACATTTTTTTGCTTTTTTCTCCACCTCAAGAAAAGAGCTGATAACCTGGTACATTGAACAGGCCGGAATTTGCTTTTCCATGCTCCCTCCCCCCGTCTCAACTGTCATAAGTATCTTGTCAAATAAAAGTCACCAAAAAAAAAACAACAGAACTGACGACGCCAACGCATATAAAGTCATCAGCTAATAAGATGAAATATGCCGAGCCCATAAATCAAATTAAAATGCCTACTTTTTCTTCACCAACGAGGGATACGCCATGCCATTACGTACATAGCTATTTGTTGTATCATGAGAGTAGCTTCAAATGAAGCGTCATCAAACAACATTATTTTTGATGCATATACACACTCAACCCACACGCTCAAAAAAGTAAAGTGCAGTCAAATGATACGGGGCAAAAAAAATAAGTTTGGTCTAAAGTATCATAATAAAATTGCAACTCAACTACACCACTACCTACCTACCTACTCAAGTGGTTTGTGTTCAAGTATTTTGTGTCATGTGAGTGCGGTCGTCCCTTTTTGTATATTTCAGAGAGAGCATATTACTAGGATAATGTAGTGGCAGCATATGCAAAGTGCCATAACATTTTGGATGGCAATTTTGATGATGATGATGATATGATGCTGATGATGATAATGATGGGAAAGTTCCACCCGATCGTAAAAGTAAGTATACTCATTTTTTATTTCCTAAAGTTTACATATAACATCTCTACATACGTTAAAGATTATGCCGCCATCAACAGTCATACCATTATCTTTATGCCTATTGGAATAAAAAAAAGGTAAAAAAAATACCTGTATTTCTGCCAAATATCACAAATAATGTGTCATAAAAATCATCATTATTCTCTGTATTACATGATTATTGCTCTTTTTGCATAATACTGTACACCACTACGAATACATTTGTATGCAAATGCAGTGTTATGATGACTATCACATTTACTAAATATCATTAGATAGCATGACTATTACAATTACTTACCTAAAACAGCTTCTTGCTTCTTATGGTCCATTTTCCTGATGAGATCCTGTACCTCAAGGTCAACATACATGGTGAAAGCGAGATCTTCATAGGGAGAAAACAAACTTTTATCCCTTTGTTCTGCTTGACTCATCTCCTCGAATGTGATTTGCGAGGAGGACTTTGTCATCTCATCGTCCTCCTCAAGTTTCTCTCCCAGAAGATTTATGGCGACGAGTGCCACCTTTAAAAGTAAAAGGATGTAAGTGTAAGAAAAAAAAAGTAAAGGAATATGCACGTGTGTACACACAGAGAATATCATCATCATCATCATCATTGTCCTGGGAAAAGAAATGTGTCCCACAGGGAAAGGAAAAAGGCTTTCACCACCAGAAGAGAAAAAAAAATATTCTACGACATTGCTCCGAAATGGTATGCTTGATATAGTACGTACACGTTATCCGGATTACCCACTACTACTACTACTAGGATAACATGTTGTGCACTTTTATTTGTAGACGTATGGTTTACTTAAGGTTCTGTACATTTTTTCCACAATTTTGCTTTCTCGTTTTCTCCCAAGGGTACAATATACTTCTGTGGAATTTACTAGAGCAAATAAGTAAGGAGAATGGAATGACAAGGAAATTTGAAGATAGAAAAATGGAATGTTCTCTTTGCTCCCAAGCCTTTCAGTCAATTTCTACTTTTGTTTTAGAGAGAAAAGTATACATATTATTTTTTTTAAAGCCTGATAATTGACGCATGGAATGAACAACGAGAAAAAATGGTTGATTTGATGGAATTTTTTCCTCATCTCTTTCGATAAATTATTAATTTGTTCTCTGACAATTTAGATTTAATTTTCTAGACGACAAGTTATAATCCTGTGAAAAAGGTAAGGTTGGTTATGTATGTATGTATTTTCCTTCACCGAGGGAAAATCATCTTTCTGATGAAATGATAGTTTGGTGGTAAAAGATCCAGAAAAAAAATGATGACTAGACTTACTTGCTGATTTCTGTTGTACTTGTTTGTGTAGTTGTTCTGGATAAGCAGTTTGACCAAACTCCCTCGACACTCTACACTGATTGATTTGAGTTCTCTGGCTTTGAATCCTGTACTGTCATTCCTACTCATTGTGACATGTCCTAGCAGAATGAAATGAGCCTTGTCCAGATCAATTTTATTGCTGTATGATGAGGATGACATGTTTGTGGCTGATGTAGAAGTGCTAAGCTCGCCAGTTCCGTTTCCACTAGCGGCACTCCCACCACAAGCATTTAGTTCTTGATCTCCAAGAAATTCGCCAATGTACAACTCAATAGTTTCAGCTGGTTAATTTTTTTTAGAAAAGAAAAAAATAAATAAATTGAGGATGAAAAAAAATCAAATTCATTTGTAAAAAATAAAAGGTTTCAGTTTCAGAGAAAGTATTATGCTCAGATAAGGATCACATGAAAAAACTTTTCTATGGTGGGGAGGAACGGATTTGATTTTCTTTTAGGTTTCTACAAAATGTAATAACGAAAATGGAAAAGGAAGTGGAAAGTAAGAGAGAGGCAATTCAATTCGAGATTGAACTCACGTATTATGTATTGGTGAGCAAGAAGCTGCATGTGGCCAAGCCTAGCTCGAGATTCCAGTTGAAGAATAAGCTCTTGTGGAAATGTGGCAGATTTGGATGATCGCCAGCCATTAACGCCAGGACCATGTCGTTCAAGTTCGCAAGAAGGGAATCCGGGATCCTCACCTACGGAAATGGAAAAGTCATCGAATTAGGTACACACTATTTGGTAGCATAGAGTAGTAGTCTGCACACTTGATGATTTATTTCGGATTTCAACAACTTATCAGAAAAAAAAGAAGAAATAGATTGCGATGAGCAAGCAAAAGTGAGATAAATTTGATAATAATATGAAATTTTCAAGATGTAAAAAAACGTGTTTTTGGTTGGCTATTTAAAACCAAATAAATTGGAAAATAAGCGATGATGTGTGATATATTTTTTTTGTTTTAAATCATGTGTCCTGAAAGGGGAAAATATGTATATAGTCAGTAGTATACTTATCGAATTTTGCATGAATTCCAATTTATTTTATCTAAACTGCGTAATGCATTACTCATTCTTATTGGTATTCTAGTCATGTGAAAATATTAGAGATACCCATAAATATCCACTTACAATCATGCATCAAATACAAAAAAAAAATAAGTACTGAATGAAACAGATTAAAATTGCATTATTAATGGCTTTTGAAACTTGCCGTTATCAGGAATCTAGATCTTGTCTATTTTGTAACATTGCCACAGTAAATTTAATCCTGGTTGAATTTGCTAGACGCATATTACTAACTTTTAAATAAAACATGAACTTACTTGTGGCATGGATAACCCGGAAGTTAATCTTCTCAAGCATGATAACAATTTACACGCTCAAGAAAACCCGGCGATGACAAACTTAAATTTCACGATATCACTGTGAAAGCTGCATTTTAACTACGCTCAACACCTAAATGGCTCACAAAAGTGTATATGAGCACTAATTATTCAATTATCAGTTTAATCTTCTAATTACTCTTTTAAACAAGGCTCAATTTATTCCTTTATCTTTTTAATTAGAACCAAACAAAGTTATTCATCACAATTTGCATTTTTACAACAGCTCAATAGTTCACACTCTAAACCTGGCCTATAATAAAGCGTCTTTATCAAAAGTAGGTTCACAGTGTACACACACAGCTTGTTGCAATTAACTAAGTAGTACTTGGTCACACACCACTTTTCTCGCCACCACAGAGCACTAAAATGAGCATTATTATTACTTTTATTTAGTAGTAGTAGTAGTAGTCATTCTCCTTTCTCTCTTTCACTTTTGCTCCTTTTTATTTCTCACTTTTTCTCTACTTACTTTTTTTTGCACAGTGGCACACTGTGCATACCAAGTCAATCTGCCATCAATATCAGCATGATGATGATGATCATCATCATCACAACAATTCTCATTACTACAGAAGATTACAGCAGCAACAAATTTTTTTTTCACAAGTGCCTATCTAAAAAACACACCTACATTATTACCAACCAGACCACATCATTTTTTTTCTCTCTTTCACCAACACAAGAAAATAAACAAATGCCGCATGGAATCTTCTGTGTGTAATGTGATGTGACACTGTATGTAGTAGTAGGAGTATAGAAAGTAACACTTTTTTTTTAAATAATAATAACAGCACTACTACTGCAGGTCCCTTTTCACTTTTTTTTTATAAACTACACACTCATTCATGTACTCTAACAAATAATATTATGTAACGCACGTATATCTTATCAAGTCAGTCTGAAAAAAAATAAAGCAATATTAGTAAAAACCGGAGAGATAGTATTATTTTTGCTAGTTTTGTTTGTCGGTCGTCGTGTACACTTTGTATAGCTTGTAATGTTAAAATATATGGTGGTGGATATTCTTTTCTCATCTGGTGCTGATGCTTCTTCTCTGTGTGCATGCGAAAGCTGGCTAGGGAGAAAGAAAGAAAGACACAAACTCAGAGAGAAAAACAGTAAGCTCATAGGGTTTCCTTTCCCTTCTGTCTAGTCTGAATTGAAGACAGATTTGGATTTTTTTTTCTCGCTGTAGTTGTGTGTAATACCATGCCAAAAGCAATATACCTAACTAAAGTATATAATCTGCAAAGAGAAAATATATAGACTTAAGAAAAACAGACATAGGTAGGTACATAACATGCCTATATATATACAGTACTATACTACCCCTCTTTTATCGCTACTTTGGAACTACTCGATCTTGTCGAAAGCAGTTGTAGTAAATATCTACTAACAGCATGACTCCGCATATATATATCCCTTCCCTTTTTTCCCAATTTTTATAACCGGAAAATCCATTCGAGTACTGGAATATAGCATTTAGAAAGCATGGAATTGAACACGATCGATAATGCTGTGGAGTGAAGACTCGAATAATTTCTGACTATGATATCACATTTTTGGTACTTTTTGGTGCTCTCCTTTCTGCATGTAAATACGTCTTGTGTACTGCACTATCACGATCAAGTGTGTGTCTGTCAGCTCTGTTGTAGTGATGATGATGCTGATGATGACGACGACGACGACGATGATAGTCCATGGCCCATATCAATTTTGTATGTATTAAGGTAGTACAATGATAATAAAAGAGTATCATAGTGCATGATTTTCATGCAAACTTTGTAACAACAAGCCTGAAATGCAAGCAACGGTTGTAATACAATCGTTATGAAAATGTTGCTGTTATTCTGGATACACATGAATTTTTAGAATTTTTGTGTCCTCTCTTCTTCAGCCGGATATTATGGATCAGTGGGTCCGCAGAGAAGAAAGACATCATGATAATATTACTTTCTATGCTCCTATTGAATTCATATAGATTGGCCAAAACTCGACCACCACCACCACCACCCTGACTGCTTCATATTTTTGCAAGTTGTTTTTGTTGTTTATCGTTTCGACCATGACGGTTATCATCATGACGATGAAATAATATTATGAACCAATGAATATTTTTATTTATAAAAAACACATTTTTTTGTTTTCTGTCTCCTTACCATAATTCCAATACAAACACGACATAGTTTACTTTAAAACTCACACTACTTGAAAATTAATGGTTATGCAATAAGCAGTTATAGTGTAGTGCCTAATGAAAAAGAGTAAACAATCGAATGAGGAAGCTATTATTGCCAAGAGTAAAAGTAATAAACTATCTACACAGGAAAGGGATGAAAAGAAAGAAATACAGAAACATTTCTTGTTTAGCCACGTAGTCTAATGTTTTCACGTTAGATGCTCTGAGTGGGCTATTGTGAAAGCAAAGTCCAGTAGCACATTTTAGTTCTCGTTTCTCTCTTCAGAAGTAAAAGTAGTTCAGTCTCATTCTGATTGTAGTAACCTGCTTAACAAATTCTATTTTAGTAATGCTAATGTTTCCGCACAGTAATTGTTATTTCCGTAAGATAAATTTAAATGAGTCGAGCTAACTCTCTCTCTCTCTTTCCCTGTTTTGACCAAGATTACTATTACCACATCAAAGAAAATGATCACAATACTTTAATAATGAAACTGGGTTGAAGCAAACAAATAAAACAAGGCAAGTAGCACAATTCTCTCTGTGTGTGTAGAAAAACTAAATGCACTTTGTTCCTTTCTTTTAAATGGACAGCTGAGATTATTCAGCATTCTTCTCCTCTGTAAAAAATGACTTGGTGAAAGATTAATTTGTAGAGTCACAAAGTTTTTTACATGCCCACCTTTAAATCTACCTGGTTGAACATCAAATTTCCTCCATGTTATTCTTGTTCTTGTTTGGATTTCTAGAAATGAATAAATGAGTGACATGTTACATGCATGCACGTAGTAGTATAGTTTCTTCGAAAGGAAAGAAACCAAACCTGTATATACGATCTTTTTAACTTTCTCTCTTCTTGTGCTTTATTACCGTGTGATGTGAAGCTGGAATGAAATTAATGGACGAGCACAATTTAATATTTTACTGTGTTTACTTTACTTTCACTCTCGTTTCCTTTACCCGGAGAAAACTTTTTTTTTCTCCTGGTAGTAATAATACATGGACAGAGATACATCGTTGCTTTCTTCTGCTTTGACTTGCCTCGTCTACCTGAATTATTTTCGTGTAATTTCCTTTTCCTGTTCCGTTTTTAATGTAAAGTGGATGGGTGCGTGTAGGTAGTCTGTTGTCCTACTTTCTTCGGTGATAAATACGATACAGTAACAAAATATTTAATATGCGCATAATAAATATAAATGCCTATACACAAGTAGAACTAGATGCTTTATCGTTTATTGATGACTTGTGCCTTGCAGGTGTAAACAAACAAACATACTACATAACTGTATTATTGTGTTATGCATAGACAGGTAGATAAAATAAAATTCATATCAGTACTCGCAGCTCATAATGATTACAAACATCAATATAGTACAAACCTCATTTGCTTATTTTTAATTTATTGTGTCCTACTTATCCAGACTTTTGACATGAATAAAACATGACTAATTTTTTAAACAAGGATGTTAATGTCTTTACCTGGTTTTATCATCTTAATAACGGTTTACTGTAGAGGTATATTCACCTCATCAAAAAAATAATACCAACAGAAAATCTTCCAAAATTGCTTTGTGCTACTTTTCAGTCATGTAGACTCAAACCATCAGAGTAAAACGTGAGGTTTTACATTATTTTACCCCAACAAACTTACTAATGATGAAAAATGATAAAGATAGAACATTGCATTAATTATTCAGTTTTGTTAGGTTTAAATTGTGTCATTCTCTTTTGCAGTACCTGTCTCTAGATTATTTCTATTATTTGGATGCTTATCATCACCACATTCACCAGTAGTAGGAGACCCACAAGAGGACCGAAAAAACTTAGAAGAAGCGAAATAATGGCATCCAGCTTAAATAGCAGATAAGCATTTTGAACAACGGAGATTTTTTTAGCATTGTTCTCCTCTTCCCATTTTCCACTTGCTTTGGTAAATCTCTTAGTTCACTTCCTCCTTTTTCTTTTATTCCATCCATCCCCTCTCCATTATTGCGTTTCATCATGAAGAGCACAATCATCATGGCACAAGAAAAGAGAAATCAAGGAAAGTATGGTATGCAGGCAGGGCAGAGTTGTTTTTGACTGATTTATATAACTACTTATTATGCTAACGTATAACCTCTCTAAGATATACACTGCTTTCCCTCAACATGTACATACAGCCTCTTCCATGTTGCCTTACATTTACTCCTGTTACCCCTCCTGATGTTTCTTCTTTCTACCCATTCGACCTAATCTGTTTCTCCGCTTGTATCATCAAAACGTATGAAAACAATGTTCATTTTATTCCATCCCTCAAGACATTTCAGTCAGGATTTGTGGTCTTATCTGTCCCGGTACGATCTCTCGTTACACACGGTGGTATCGCACAGGCAAAAGTTTCTATCACTCATTTTGTTTTTAGATAATATAATATCCCTACTACAAAATGCACATGATGATCAGGAGGAAGATGAGTGGAGGGGAAATCTTTCTCTATGTTTTTCATGCCTCAGTCACTAGTCACTACCATTGTAAATGGTGTAATCTTCCTCTCCTCAGTTTTAGAGTCATCATCATCATTTCTCTCACTTCACTCCATCACGACGACGAGCGTACACAGACACACACAAAGTCATTTCTCCTCTTACTGTTTTTTTTTGCTCGATTACTTCCCCGCTATTTCACATCATTCCTCTTTAACCATTTTGTATACTGTGTTGTTGATGCACAACAAGATTTTACTCAATAGTTGGTTAGCAAGATGGGTACGTACAAACTGGTGAAAATTTCTTGTTTTTCTCATGCAGAAGAGGCTTAATTTCCCACGAAATCATCATTATCATTACCCGCCACCATCAATAGTTTTACATTGCATTTGCACTATGTTCCAAACTCAAACTTATTCTCACAGCTTTCAAAATATTTTCCCTTTCACTGCTGCTGTCTGATTGTGTGCTTATACAGATCAATAATAACGCTTAGACTGCTAATCACCCAAAACCCAGGGAGAACGTTTAGCCAAGCTATACAAAGGCAATTTTCATTAAATGCAAAATCATTTGCTCCATCCTCACTTGGATATTTCTAGAGTTTTAAATTCATGTCATTTTGTACATGTCTAACCATTTAAAGTTGTTTAATTATTGAATATTTTTGTTCTGGTAGTATCAAAAATCAAAGACGGATGGTAAAAATCTTATTTTAAAACTAGAATATTCTAAAATGCATACTTAAGACACCTGTTCACAACAACAAAAGAAAATCATTGTCTTTTCCCTGCAGACAAACATACCTACCTATATACTGTTATCGCTTCAGTATAATGACTTTTGCATAGGTAGCTGTTATTTCCTGCTTTATCTTAAATGTTTATCGATCCCTACAATAATTCCAATCAGTGCTTTTTGAACAGATTCTTTAAAACGTTATAGTTTTGAATAGGTAACGTTGATAATATTGCTGTCGTTTTACTTTTATGGTCGGGATTTGATTACAATTTTTCGGCATCCTATCAATAGACAATTTAGGACGTTAAAATAGTTTTCGATCTTATCCACTTTCATTATTATTTATTTAAACAACTATTAAAGATTTTATCTCCTTTGTAGGGGAATAAATGGACCACCATTCAAGATTTCCCTTTTTCTTCTTGTTTAATTAAGGGAGAAAGTAGAGCTATAAAAATTCCTACCTTGAACAATACAAAAATGCAACTAGCTTTACCGTGTGTGTACCCAACCACAACAACAAGGGGTTTTATTTTAGATGAACGACAAGGGATAGCAAAAGTTAAATAAAAATCATTAATGACAATAATGTTTCCTGCTCTGCTCTGCACTATGGTCCTACCTACCCACCACCAGACATGAAGACAATCTATTTCTTATTATGGTTATAACGTACATATGCAATAAGAGATAAGATCTCATCAAAAGATCGTTTCGAATGTGAGCCACATGTGCCATAAAACAAAATACATGGATACTTCTTTTTACTGTATGCTGCGCACATGCAAGCAAGCCAGCAACTTCCCATCATAATCGTAATCATGTTTCTTTCTACATAGAAAGTGCATTTTTCATCATTTTTGGGTGAAAAAAATCTAAATTATAAACTTTTGTGCGAAACAAGGCCTTCTTTTGTCTTACAGTGTTTACTTACATCAGTGCTGCTTCTTTCCATATTATTATACTTATGCATCCATTAAGTTTCCTTTTTATTACTAGAGATTCTGAAGAGATGTTCGGGTGAAACAAGGATAAAAGGGGAAAATCTTTATCATGAACAGGGTTGTCATGCTGCGCGCTATGTAGTAGATATAGGTAGGTACTGTTGTGTAGCATTAAGTATGCCTTTCTTCCCAGCAAAGAAAAAAGTAAGACTGGAAAACCAAGGATTTCAGCGTAAAGTTAACCAACAACAGTCGTTGGTCCCTCTGCTGCTGCTGCTGCTTCCTTGTGTTTACCCTTTTGCTCTCTCATCTTCCTCTCCAGAAGAGTCTTTTGAATCTCCCTTTATATTATTGAATCATGAATCTTCTACTACTTTAATACCTAACTACTAGCACTACTGCAGCAGCACCATTAATGCTTAGACATACACACAGAGAGAGAGTAAAGATTCTTCTTCGGGTTGTTAACTTGGTCTGCTTCAAGTTTTTTTTTGAAGCATTTGCATGGTAAGGCGATAAAAACTCTCTTTGGGTATGTTTTGGGTTGAGCAGCTTAGGAGAATGAAAAAGGAGAAGAAGATACATATTTTCCTCTCTTCTCTTCTCGTCGTGGTGTTGGTGATGGTGTGGTGGCCACACAGAGCTTACACTATAACTAACAACTGAAAATACACAGTGCTATATACACACTGCTGTTTGAAAGTGTTTCGTCGAACGAAACCAGTCGACGTTTTGTATAATATGGGTAAGCCGAAGCAGAAAAAAAAGTAAAGTGCTGTAAAGGAGGGGAAACGGAGATACACTTGTCTTGTTTCTCTTGTGCAAGCGTTCGTTTCGTTCCTTTCTTTTTCTACTACGATACGACAGCAGCAACAGCGGCCATGTATCTTAAACTGAGTGAGTTTAAGTGAGAAAAAGGGAGAGAGAAGAAGAGACGAACGAGCAAAAGTAGGAAGAAGGAGAAGCAGTTCTCTCGATGAATTTCTTTCTCACTCTTCTTTTCATATTCTTCACTGCCGGTGGTGCTGCTGTTGCCTTATTCAACATTGCCAACAACAACTCCAACCACACACGCTACCACCAACCACCACCATTATCATCATCATCCACCACCACCACTACTAACTCCACTACTGACAGAAGAAGAAGCGAACGAACGAACACACTGTATTTTAAGAGCACCCTCCTTGCCCTCCAGCTTCTCAGTTGCAAACCGTACTTGAACCGTACAACAACAACAGCAACAGAGAGCAAGCAGTCAAACCAGAAGCCTGAAATGCTATACATGCATTACCACCACATATTACATACCTTCTTCTGCTATCTCCAGATAAATAATATCATTAAATGTGTGAAATATAATAATATATAGGATTATAGACTACCTACACAAAACACTTCTTCTGTCTTCCTGTTTTCTCCAGAATTCGGCGGAGAAGTGGTGTTTTCATTTATCCTGCATTTGCATAAATACCTTTGAGCAGAAAAGCAAAAGAAGAGAAGTAGAGGAGAAAGGAGTACTACTAAAAAACACATGGATATTATAGAAAGTATATACTTGTAAGTACTCTTTTATTACATCTGGTGTGTGTGTATGTGTGTACTATTTTCCTTTCATGTGTGTGAACAAGAACAATAGCAGATGAAATCACACATGAAAATCTATTCTCAAGCAAAATAATCTACATTTCATTTTAGCCACACATGTATGTACTTTGTCAGCTTTTGTTTATTCACTACTACTCTCTTTCAAAATTCAATGTAATTCTAGCAGTATCGCATAACCCTGATCTTGACAAGAGAGGATTTGGCATGTTGGTTCTGCTATCACTTTTAAGCACTTTTTCTCTCTAAATATTTGATCCACCTGCTGACTTTGACTTTCCTAAAAATGTCCATTTATGCACACGTGTCAGTAGTATACAAATAAATCCACATGAAAGAAAAAAAATCACTTTATATATTTTCCAACAAGAAAAAAAGGATTAATTTGAATTTGAAACTGCATCATAGCACAGCTCTAATACTTGTTTTCGGATTATAAAAAAAAAAGTTTGGTAGTAAGAAATGTCGACGTTCTGCTAAAAGTTGTGTGGCCTCTGTGTGTGAATGCAATTTGTGACGCATTGCGTGAACTCTCTAAATATTTCACCAAGAACAAACTCACTTCTCTCAACGGAGGAAATAAGAAAACCAGGAAAGGAAATCGTATGGAGGAGATTGGTGTGACGGCGGCCTTCATCTTCATGTACTTTTTTTCTTAAGTAAAAGGTATGTAGAGAGAAAGCAAATTATACACACGTTGTTCTTTCTTTTCCTGCCACCACCACAGCTATACACTTTTTTTATAGTACTGCTTTTTTTATTGAGAATAATATCCTATCATCCTATAGCCTGCTTAGCTTGGTGGTGGTGGTGATGGGAATACGCTTTGCAATGCTTTTTTCTTTTTACTTTTATCCCTTTTGGCCAACAAAAACACACGCTAAGCGAGCGTGTTTCTTGAGATGACGAAGAAGAAGAAGAACAAACAGGGTAGCGGTAAAAAAGCACATTTCCTATTCTTGTACGTTCCAGCGCATAAATCACATGGTCTTTTTTGGAATTTTCTTGTTTTCTTTCTCCCCATTTTGTTCCATGTTATGTCTGTAGGTATATTACGTAATACATCTATTTTTGTACATGTATTTTTGTCCTCTTTCCCACAATGTGCAATATGTCAGATAGCATTGTAGAATGATGATGCTGAGAAAGAATATACCTAGGTATGTACATCACATCACAAATACACACGTGAGGATAATATTCTCTCTCTCTCTCTTATTGCATCACATCACACAACCCAGCCATTCATAAAGGAAAAAGGTCTGCTTCTCCCAGCTTGTGTTTTTCTTCATGTACTTATGTACGTGTACTTTTTTTTGTTCATGTGGTGCAGGGCTTTGTGTTGCGTGTCTGTTTTCACAAAAAAAACTTACAGACAGGCAGCCAAAGTCAAGTAAAAAGAAGAACAGGAGAGAAAGGAGGAAAGTAAAAGCAGAAGACGGCACACAATAGATAGAATATATTGCCTCACGTTTTCTACATTTACACTACACACATGCACATCATAACAAAAACTGCATTTTACTATTGATGCAAGCCAAAATATAGATATAAACTTAAATCTTCTTCACTCTTCAAATGAAAAAAAAAAAGAAATGCAATAAAAAATATATATTGTTTGGCTTAACAAGACAAATGTGTATATATGTAGTGTGTAGAAGTAGTCAAGAAAGAAGAAGTGTTTTTGTTCCACGTAAATAAATCGTTTTAGGAAAGACGAGAACAAATAAAACGGTAATGGTACCTATGCATCTGGCATGGTCTATTCATACACAGTTTTGCTTGAGAGAGAGAGAACGCTGCTGCTGCCGAGAAAGTGGTATCCCGCTGTTTTTTCTCTCACTACATTTTCCTGATGATGACGGAGATGTTGGTGGTGGTGGTGGTGGGAGAGTGAAAAGAAAAGAGAACAATTTTGTTAAACCAATTACATCCCTATTACTAAAACTCTCGCTCTCACTGTACTCTTTACTTGGTGAAAATTGGTCCAGAGGACTGGAAAATTGTGGTACTTAATCGAGTTACCACACGACGACGAGTGAGGAGGAAAGAAAGAAGAAGAAAAAAAAGACAAGAAGTGAAGAGAGACCGTTTTACTTTTACCTTGACTTATATTCATGGCAGCATTGAATGTTTAGTTTAGTGGCTTTTAGCATTTTCTTTGGAAGGATGATATAACACGGCTAAAAACGGTGCATTGGTAAAAAAGGAAGATGAAAAAGAGTTCCAAATGTGGATTCTTGATCAGTTGTTCTCCTTGTTTGAGAGAGAAGTGCCATCTTAAAATTTGGAGAGAGAGTGACTGACTGAATGACGCTGGGAGCAGATGTCTTTGGAAAGAAGTGAAATAAAGTAATACAATAATAGCACACACACACACCGTTTGACTAGTATTATTGGCTCTTTCCATTATAACTTGTAGTAATCTATTCCACTCTCGCCTTTAACTATACAGCTTATCTTATCTTTAAATGCCTTCGTAACTGTCTGCATGACTGCCTCAAGTTTGAAATTTTCCCCTAATTCTGTGAGCAAGAACGAAGCAGTGTGAAAAGTTTAGGAAAAGAGTAAAAAAAATACTGTGGTAATCCTCAATTCTCTGAGGAGGATAGAAAGGAAAAAGCCTCTACAGCAGCAATGTTATTATTAAAGCTTTCGAGGTGATGGATAAAAGCCAAGGTGAAGCCGCACGTTTTTCTCAGAGATAAAAAATCATAATTATTATCATCATCATGTGGCTATAACATTGTTATCATCGTAGTCGTTGGAGCCAGACTTTTGACAAGTTTGGCCACTCTGTTTGTATATGGGTACATGGATGGGTATACTGTGCGTATAGGAAGTTGCATTAGCTAGACTAACAAAAAGACTACATTAAGTTAAACACATTTGTATGTAGTTAGACAAAAGTAGAAAGATGAAACGCACTACGCACAATTTTAGTATCCTTTTACTTTCCAGACACTTTTTGCTCAACTTTTCCCATCAGAAATCTTAATTTCTTAAGACAACCCAACATTTGGTGACTTTGCTGCCAGAAGAATTAGATACGAGAAAAGGAAAAAGTTGGATTCTCTTTCCCCCTTCTAATTCTCACGTGCTCTTTAAATTTTTATCATCTTCGCTTCACTGTAATTTTGCTGCAGTTTTAAAAGTCGTCTTGATAATTGCATTGAAAGATGTACGTCAATTTGATAATGTTTAAGTTGTTTTTTAATAAAGGTAGGAATAGGAGTAGGGGGAACACTAAACACTGTTTAAAGTAAATAAGACTCTAGAACTCGCTACCTTTACTTTTTGGCTAGTTTATTTGCTGTAGCTTCTAAAGCTTATACGCTTCATCTACATAAGGACAAAATTATCATTCAATTTTCAAGCGAGATAGTCAAATTTCACGACAAAAAAATCAATTAATTTTGAGGTTCGGCCGTTGTGTATACAGTTATGGTTTTCTTATCATTTACGACTTTTGCTTTTTCAAAATTTGAAGAACGGTCAAATAGAAAAGTTGAAATTACTACGATCGCAATCGGAAGGCTTTTTAAATGCGCTGTTGGGAGAGTGCGCGTGGTAGTACTAGTGACTTTTAAGCCTTGACTTGGTAAATGACAAATTAGTATGTGATATGGTACGGACTACTCGACTTGATGGTTCGGGTCCTTTATATCAACATCAAGTAAATAACTAAATTTGTTAAGAAAGCAGTAGCTGCCAACTTATTCCAAGATGTCTTACCTACCCGATGTTCGTCTTGCTTATAGCAAAAAAATGTATTTTTGTCTTGTACAAAACTTTTTCAGGAAAATCTGATTAGTCGAGCGAGGGAACCTTTTTTACTCATCATCATCATCATCATCAGCAGCACAGCACATACCACACAACAGTAGCAAAATTAACAGTTTGATGCCTTGTACACAAGAGTATCTTATTCTGCTGAGCTACACAATAAATATGTTGAAGTGCAGTACGACGGTAACAAAGTTATCTTTCCAAGTTGCATGATTTAATCAAAGTCAACAACTGAAAGAGAAATTAGAAGGAGTTGAAAAACGAAATGAGTCGAGCTTTGAGACAAAGTTCAGTACATCAGTCAAGTTGCTAGCTTCATAGCATCCGTGTTTATAAAAACCAGAGCTTCGTCTCATTATCAATCTGTTCTGTAATTGTCAAAATGCGGAACATTTTTCTCATCTCCCCAATTACTTCAATCTAAATATCCATGCATACTTTTTCAAAATCGAAATAGCATTATTTCGTTCCATTCCAACCAGTACTTTAATTAACGTCGGAAAAAACACAAGGGCAACTTGTCAGTAAATAACAGACAAGAAGTATTTAATTTGATTTCTTTACTGCCCAATTCATTTTCAAACAACTTTGAAAATTTGCGGGTACTGAAAAAAAACATACCCTTTTTAAAAATATTACGCAATACTTCATTTTCTGACGTAATGAAACTTCTTTTTTAATATCCGCAATAGGACAGTTGATGACTGTAAATTATAATTATTATGACTGCTATAAAATTTTAGAATGAACAAGTGTGAGTAAATTATTAGCAAAAGTTTTATTTCATTCTGACACCTGGGTCTAGTTAGTCACTCGTAAATAATTTTTGCCCTGTCTCAGACCAACAGTGGTAGTAGTAATGAAATTGCAACACGGCAAATAATTAAGTATTTGTAAGGGCTTGCACCACCAAACCAACCAAAATTGTTGTTCTGGTCGGTCCATGCTATATACCTAAATGAACATGCCAGCATTCCTGTAAATTCACTAGGAACCTTTTCTCCAGTTATTGTACTGACATGACTGGAAGCAAACTCTGTATCTTAAATGAATAGTGATTGTGTGTGTGTGTGTGTGTACTAAACACCTCGGTTTCCACTCTGCCTTTTAGTAAAATAATAATAATAATAACAATACATAAGCTTGTTCTCCACGTCCACATCATTTTGCAATATAACGAACCCCAAAACGCATAAAATATTTAGGATTGAAGAGCACACTGGGGGAACGTTTACGAGAGAAATCTACCGAGGTAAACAATAATGCAGCTACCTGTGTGCGCCTTCCCTATTCTTAACCAACAACAGCGGCAGACGAAACTAACAAGAAATTTTTTTTTATCAATTAAATGAAACGCTGACTCGGCAATAAGCCTTTTTCCCTGTTGTGGCTGACGCGAATGGTTCGAACTGAGAGAGAGAGAGAAAATAAAATGAACGGCAATTCGAAACTTTTTTATTTCTCTCAGCGCACCACTTTTAGTCATTCTGAAGTTTAATTACAAAAAACAATAGTAAGACGTAGTCTCTTAGATAAAATGTGACTTTCAAAGTTTTTATTGACGAGAAAACTTTCCCGTCTCTACCTTAATTCATAATATGTATTAAGGGCATTAGCCTAATTATGTTTTCCTCTATTTCACGTTTGCCCAGGAGAAAGGCGACACGGCGTTGCTTAAATTTTAGTAGGTCAATAACATTCTGACGACGGCAGAGAGACGTGTAAAAAAAACATGACTTTTGAACTGAATATTTATCTTCTCATTTCTCTGGAAAAACAGGAAGTGAGCTGGAAAAGAAAGTAGGCTAACTAATCGGTAGATTATGTATGAAATACTGTATAATATTTCAGTGCACAAATGAAAATAGGCTCACAAAACCAGTTCATTGTGAGGTGTGTTGACCAATACTGTATTCACCCTTTCTTGATGAGAAACAATTACTTTTCTGAGGAGAGTTCCATTAAAATAAGTTAAAAAGGTAACTCAAAAGTTAACAGTATTAAAAGTTTTGCTACGCCACAAGACATTTTGCTTTGATTTCATGTCTTTGGCATTCTGACTCCTTCCCTTGGAGTATGCATATACAGGTCATGTAAAAGAGTAATGCGGAAAGATGAGTAATATTATTATGCATTAAAACAAACTTTGTGTAATCCTTTTCCTTCTAAATAATCAGTTCTATTTTCTCAGAATAGACAAAAAGAGAAGAAAGCTACTGCACTGTAGTAACTGTAACAGTAGTACAGGAGCCCATTATAGCGTGCTATACGACATGTCTTGCTTCCTTCCTTCCTTCCTACAAAGTCAAAATACCGCTTGCTCATGAACAATAACAAAAGTAAAATTTATTTCGGAGGAATGCCCTTTGCTTGCTGCAGCATGCCATCCAACATTCCTGTAGGAATGAAAAACAGAAGAGAAAAGAAGGACACAACTTTTTTCTGTGTTCCTTATGTATATAGCCACCACACACCACCTATGAAAAAAACCCAGCACAGACAGACACATGCATGTGCTCTCAACGACATGGTCGTGTGGGAAGAAGGTTACAGTTACAGGTTCAGTGTAGGTGTTTGGCGGTCGTTCGTTGTGGTGGTGGTTGTGGTGCTAACAAGCATTAAATAAAAGGTGCAATGGCATGGCATACATATTATTATGTATATCCACGCACACAAGTCTGAATCTCACCAGGCTGCGTACATGACTTTACTTATAATAATAGCCATGTTCATGTACGTACGTTCTTACAAGGGAAGATTTTTATGCGCAATTCAAAATGCTCGTCCTTTTTTCTTCTCTTGTTTTTTTTTCTGCCGGCCCACGGCTATCATCGCCAAATACATTTATAATAACACCAACCATCATTTTCACTGCGACATCACCACAAGCAGAAACAACTATTTCGCGAAATTCCGTGTCTTATTGTTGGTGGTGCTGAATGTAATGCATGCATAAGGGTTGAGTATAGTGGATAGGGTACAAAAAAAAAACTCAACGTGAGTATGGTAGTATGACCTGTCCTGTATTTATTTGTGTATCTTTCTACTTTGGTCATGTCTCTTGTTATCTGTACACTTCACCACCACCGCCTACTCCAGCAGCAGAAGTAGTGGTAGAAGTAGGAACAGAGTCGTTTTCTCCTTTTTCCATGTTCATGCATTTATCATGAGGAACATGTTCTATAAATATAGCATGAGCACAGGACGATGATGTGCATATATTATTAGTATAAAGAATATATATATTTTTTTTCATATGTGTATCGATATCTTAAAGGTTGCACAAGAAGAAGTGTCTGCCTGCACGACCATTTCCCAACAATCTTTTCCTCTCTCCAGCCAGCAGCATAAAAAACTTAACTTTGAAAAGCCCAATGCTCTGGTCTTTTTACTGACTGGGTTGCTTACATCCAGAATATTTTATCCAGCGGAATGAAAACTAGAATGGGAAAATGGGAATCGTTCCTGTTTTCTCGCCTTCTCTTCAGCGCAGCAGAATAAACGACGACGTGGTGGTAGACAAGGAGAACAATATTTTATAAAAGGAGAGAGAGAGAGATGAAAAACGAGAGTGTCGCCAGTTTCCAACTCCCCACACCTTACTATCCAACTTATAAAAGCCTTTATGTTCACACTTGGTGCGCTTGTAGTTTTCTTCTTGCATTGGCAGAGGTACTACTACTGTAATAATGGCTAGGAAGGTTGAAACCAGCAGACTCTTGCAGCCATATATGGACAAGTATTAAAACATAAAGGACACTTTACACTTATAATTCATTTACTTTTTATCTCTATTATCACTACTTGTATCGTATTTTCTTTTAGTGTAACTTTAACGGAAAAGGAAGTTGGGTGATGTT
>JAHZMZ010001585.1:0-11637 GCA_027743805.1 Lepidocyrtoides sp. E14 | reverse complement strand
TAATAACTTAAATTTTGCTCTGGCATGGGTGACTTCCGAGCACGTTCAAGAGGAAGTGAACGATGCTTCAAAAACTTCTACTTCCGGAAGCCACACATAACCATAGTACTAAGTTTTATCACCGGTAGCCATTTTCAAAATTTTATTTTCTAGTTGTATCAAATTCACAACTGTTTTTTTATAACACTTAGCATGCAATGAAGCATCACTCATGAAATCATCCCATACTTAAATATTATTATGAAACAAGACTGTTAATCTTTTGCAAGGGATTTCAAACAGTAGCGATAGTTGTAAAAAAAAGTTTGGATTTTTACAGTATTTTTTTCCAGTAAAAACATAGGTATTGAGTTTTAAAATGTACTACAGTACAGTTTGCGTGAACCAATTAGTTAATTAAAGGGGGCAGTGCAAATCCTTTTCTAGCCAACGTACAGCCTAGAGAATACTCTGCAGCGTACGGTTTGTTTGTCTAGATTCATACTCATTTTATTACGTGCCTAATTGGAAATTTTAACTCTCAGTGAATAAATTTCCGGTGAGAACTTTTAGGTGGGAATGAATAAAATAAAGTAAGCGGTAAGAATATAAATTTAATATGGATTTTCTAGTATTTTTTAATTCTTTAGTTGAGTTTGGATATTACGGTTGAATTAATAATTTTTCAAATTTGTTTGGAAAATAATGTTAGTTTAACTTTTCAGTAGTTACTCTTCTTGTAGTCTGCAATTCTACATAAAAAAAGTGTGTAACTTGAAGTTATAAAGAGCGAAGACGCTATAATGGTTATCACATTTTTTGTCTCATCGTAAAAAACAAAGTTAATTATCATTATAAATGATTTCCAAGTATTTTTACACACAAACAATTGAAATTTATTAAACAATGACAACTCTGGTGTTGAAAGTTTACACAGACGTTGTTTGAAGTCCTCAAACTTTCACTTCTGGTTTGAAAAAATCTCCCATTAACAGGGAGGGGGGAATTATTTGAATAGGGGGAATTATGGATTTTCCTGCTCTAGAGGAGGGATTTATTTGCATAGAGGGGAATTATTTGAGAGATGCGGATTTTTTGAGCATTTACGGTAAATATTTAATTACATGTGCGTAAAACGTAAGATAGCATATTACCTCAGTGTTTACGTAGCCTAAAACACGTCACATAAAATCGACTTGGGCTCCACCGCCCTCCTTTTTGTTATGAAAAATGATGGTTCCAACGGATTTTCAAAGAAGCAATATTTATACACAAGACCCTAATAACATCAATAGGAATACTGGACACGGCACAAGCTCATGGATACCACTAGCAATAAACTATCATAACACTGAGGATAAATATTTTTTTTAAACTGAAATACACTACACTATTCAAAGTTATGTTCACTTTTCCAATTTTCATTATTGTTTCCTCTTGATAAAGTTGAGTCTCTAACAGAAAACTAATAAGCTAGGGATTAATAATATAATTAAAAAATAAATTAGCCTTTTTAGCCATTAAAAAATGTCTATCATAAAACATTTTTGTTCAATTTTTTCTCTACTTTTTAGTTCTTCTAGCCGCCGTTCGTATGGTTAGATCACTTTATGATTTGTATTATAAAAGCAATACCTGATAAATTGTATTACCACGATAAAGTTGTACAAGATTTCTTTAGCATAAAATTAACATGAAATTGTAGTCCCTTCACTGAGCTCTCAGAATATTTGAAGGTTACGTAAATTCAAGCCATCAATAAAATTACAAGTGATGATATTTTTTGCATATAAACATTAAAATATCTGTCATTTTTTCGGTTTGTTACTTTATGTACACATTGTATAATTCTTTCTGAATAAAGTTTTACTTTCTCTACCTGATTTAGTAATACCATCCCTTAACTTACTGCTAGAGTAAAAAATTAAAACACTATTGTACCAATACTGCTTTCATGTAAAAAAAAAAGGTTTTATACGAAATAAATTTGAGATTTTAACAACACGCAAAATATTGAGTAAAAGAGTGAAAACAATAAATGGTGCTGCTTTGTTTTTCAAAAATCTATTCCATATAATAAAATCAGGTGTTATTAATATAATCGCAATATTTTAAAACAAGAGTCTTTTCCAGTGATAAATACTCACTTTTACGGTTACGTCATTTGAAGTTCCTTAAAACACGGAATGGGTTGGCTCGATTTGGTTAGAATTCATCAATATTTGCTTAAAAAACTTTCCTGTAGAGGTAAGCATCCAATTTAGATTTTGCACGTTTAAAAAAATTCACCAAGTATATAAAAAGCTATCCATTCAGTACAAGGTAAATACAAGTTTTTAAAACTTTCAATGAGCCCCATACTATATTTTTGTCATATCTCGCCTCCGCAAAAGTGTCATGTAACTGCAATGTATTCAATGATTTAGCACTCTGCACAGTAATTATACGACAGCTATGTCCATGCAAAGTTTGAATAATTTAACTGACAAAACATTGAAAAGGTGAGGACATAATAGTGGCCCATGTTTAATAAAACTTTTACCCTCATTTTATCACCTGAGTAACAGATTGAACGCCCCTTGGCAAAACAAATTTACTGTGTCTGAATATGCATGCACGAGATGCCTTACGTTTGTACCTCTACATTATGACAATTATGTTGTACCAAGTGGACCGAATCTAGATTCCATTTATCATGTCACTATCAGTGCCATCTGAATACTTTATCTCAGTCGTCTTTGCTGAAAAACACAAAAAGTATACTATTAAACTTTTCTTTTGGTTGAATTTGCTATTTGAAATTTCAAAGTGGGTAGCACAAAAGAATATTTAAGTTGAATTACTTTTGAATAAAAAGTTCCACTTACAATTGTGTATTAATTTTCTTGTCCCTCTCATTGAAAAATTTTTGACGATGTCTTATACCACAAAATTTTTGTACTAATATATGTAATTGTGTTGCATCAAGCTACTGTCGCCAGACAGTGCAATGAGGTATATTGGAATTCATTGTCGAAATCCGAACATCCACATCAGTTTTGAAATAGGTTCAAGAGCAAAACACATAAACACTGGAAACCATGTGGAGGTTTGGCCAAGTTCTCGGGAAACAAGTATTCTTAATTTACTTCCCAATTATTTTGACGCATTCCCTCGAACCTTGTTCGACTCGTTCTGCAGTGATGCCTAAGTGCACTGAAAATGTTGAAAATATTTTTGACGCAGTGCTTGCAATAATTTCAGACTTCAATTCAGCACAATACACGCTAACATTTTACGAAGTGGAAAATCATAATTTTAACATGGAAATCGTGTCAAAATTTAGACTGCTTGTGATTTCTTCAAAATCCTGGCGTTTCCATAAGTGGATTTTCTTAGACAGTTTCAGATTTACTCAACCATTTCATCTAATAATCACCAAACTTAATCCTGCAGCAAACACTCAGCATTATCTACTGCCCATTAGTTTCGACTCAATCTTATTGGAAGGTTATAATTACAAAACAATTTACATTTTCGTTTCAGTCAAAGTTTACCTAAGCTCTTCAGAACTTGATCATTCTCTTAAAATAGTAAGCCCGTTCAATCCAGCGTTCATGAATATTCCAAATCTAAAGTTTGTGGCAGCATTGGTCAAATCAATTGATGATTGTACAAAATCTTTACTTACGCTGTAAAAACTTATACCATGATGAAACAGGTGTCAATAAGAAAGTTTCATTGTCACACCTACTGAAAAGTCCATTACTTTCTTTGAATCAAATGCTAGGTAACGAAAATGGTAGAACTGTGAATCTTTTGATAATGCCACACGCAATATTTTCTTACATTGCCTCTGAACAATGGCGCAATTGCTTGAATTTGATTCACAAATCAAAAGGATTTGAACATTGCACAAAAACAGACATGACAGTTTTGGTTCTTTCTGAAAAGTACAACATTTCAATAAGCATTGTAAAAAGCGTATCTGACTATGTGCACGTGAGTCATAATTACAATATTGAATACATTGCATCAGGAGTTTACTACGAAAATTATGACTTGCTACCAATATTGTCACAAGCAGCGTTAACAATGTTTAGTCCTTGTTCAATTATTCCTATTTATTGTGTGCCGAACCGAATAAATGGTGAAACCGGTAACGGCATAAGAACGTGGATAGTTCCCTTTAAATACTCAACTTGGTTTTTTACTGTTTTCGCTTTGTTGCTCTCGGTATTGGCAACGCACAGGTATTATGAAACACCAAAGAAGCATTTTTGGCAGAACGGATTATGGCTTTTTGTATCATGTTTTCTGAAACAATGTTCAAGCAAATTAGGAAGAAAGATGTATTTGTTTTTATGGCTGTTTTGCATATACATTACATCCTTGTATGAAAATTCTATCACAAGCCTTGTCATATCGCCTTCCGCCAGTGTGTCATTCCGCACCAATAAAGAGGCCTTTGACAGTGGTTACAAGATAATTCACTATACCGAAGAGTCCGTTATAAGCTTTGAAGAAACATATGAATTTGATTTTAAAAAATACGGCTTATTACCTTACATGAATAGCAATGTGGTAATATTCAAGAGTCGCCTGAGCAGTTACTTTGAGTATTTTAAAAATAAATATTTGTACATTACCGAGGAGATGAATGTGTTCATGACCATACTAATGTATGAGACATATATTGCACAAGAAGAACGATTGCCTAAGTCAAGCTGCCACTACATTCCACAGCCACTAAGCGTGAAACCTTTATTTTGGGAAATATTTACGAGGAACAGCTATTTTATGATTCGTACTGTGCGACAATTGACTGAAACTGGGTTGGATGCTCATTGGGTTAGTTTCATGTACTGGGAAAAGTCAATACCTTACCGGCAAAACAGAACCCGAGATTCATACAACAACATTAAGGATAATAGTGCAAGCGACAGCATTCAAAACTGGCATCTGATGCCGATTGTGTATCTCTGCATTTCGCTGAGCTTACTGGGTTTCATTGCACTGTTTTACGAGATCCGTAGTGTACATAAATATTCTGTAAACGATGCCAGATGTTGCCAAATAGTGTCATGTCAAGTAACTGGTTTCAGCAGGCTTGCAATAACCTTATTTTTGAAGTCCATTGTCCAATTTTTTAAATAGCAAAATTGCCAGTAATTGCAGAAATAAGTAAGTCCTTTTTGTAAATTAGTTTTTTGTTTTAGTTAAATCCCTCTGTATCGTTTGTTTACCGTTTGACTGCACTATTAAATAAAATGGTTTTGTACAGGTTATGTAAAGCAAAGCTTGTGTCAACCCATCAGAATCTAATCTCGATTTTATAACGTTGTTTGTTTAAATGAGCTTAGAAATAGTAGTAAGTTCATCCGGTATTGTAATAACAGCTTTCTGTGAATTCTGCAACGTGGGTTTTAGAATTTACGTCATACTTGGAACATTTTTGATGTGTTGTTTTGAACTGTTGCATTGAAAAACTAAAAACAATAATGTGTTCCATTTGACATCCACCTTAAACTATTATTAGTTGTAAAAGATTACTGATTTTGTACGTTAACATGAAAATAAACAATATTGAAAATTGCTGGTGTACATAAAAAAAATGTGGGTTTTACAATTTACGTCATACATGGAGCGTTTTTTTAATGTGTTGTTTTGAACACAGTATCGTCTTTACATTTTTGAATCAATACTTTACTTATTTTTCTTCTAAATTTAATGAAACGTTTACTGTTGCATAGAAAAACTAAAAACAATAATGTGTTACATTTGAAATCCACCTTAAACTATTATTAGTTGTAAAAGATTACTGATTTTGTACGTTAACATGAAAATAAACAATATTGAAAATTGCTGGTGTACATAAAAAAAAGATTAAATTGTGCTATTAAACTCCATTAGAATGGAATCAACCAGACCTTAAGCAAAATGCAACATAAATAAATATCTTGGCGACATAAGTTTTGATTGCTATTTCGATTCCAAATTTAAACACTGGTGTGATAATAATTTTGCCCCTTCTTCTACCAATTTCCTGTCTTTCCTTTGTCAAGGAACTTTGGACAAGAGCTAGACATCAGTTCGATAAAATTGCCTGCAAGGTTTGGCTCGAATTTTATTCTGGGACGAGAAAATAAAAAGCTGCTTAGTTCGAAAGGGAAATGCTGTCGAAACAATTTTACAGACGGCTGAAGCTCCGTGTTCAAGTTATGAATTTGTGTTTGGGATCATACTACCTGTGGGATCCTGTTAATGACAAACTTCAACCTGGGAATTCTTTTCAGATATTTATCATGTATTTTTCAATAAAAATATTCAATAAAAAGCTAGCTGAAATAAATAAATCCTTCAGATTTTCATGCTGATTTGCTAATTTTTTTTCAGGTGGTTGTTATGCTACATCGGAGGAATTGGATTTGCCTTCGCACACATGATTCAAATATGGATGAAGCTTAATGCAGTCGATATTCCTGAAGAGGGTGACACTGAAACAAAACCTGTGGACTTATTGTCATTTGCCACACTGATTATTGAAGTTGGAGAAATACTGTCTCTATTTTGCGTGTCATTTCTTACTCTCGTGTTTCTCAAAGGAGTGGACGCATTCATGTTTTTGTTTAATCAACTTTTAGATTACAACAGGCAATTAACACGTAATTTTTCATGAAATTGGTTTGCATTAAAAGTTGAAATGCTAAGGCAGGAGTCAGAGAAACTAAAGCAATGTTTTTTTTTCTTTCTTTCAGAGCTAATTAACACGGGAAAACTGACTTTGACTAGACACCAAACAAGGCGTGTAAAAATGGTGGAACATTTGATTACAGTAATCCTCATCATTTCATTCGTTAGTATATTTGTTCTTGCTGCAGCGTTTTTTACGGAAATCGAGCCGTCACGACAGCTAATATTGGAATGGTTTGAAATTAAGTTTTCCTTTTCGATTGGATGGATTCTTTTTATTTTGATGCTTTTTGTGGCTGGTTTTGGTACAGGAACAACAATATGTCTTATGACAACAGTATACGCACTGTATTATTTAACTGCAACAGTTACCATTGAAGCTGTAACTTTACCAGAGCTTGTCACTTTGGAGATTCTCGAATCCTACAACGAATTGACAAAAACAAACGGATTTGGCAGTTTGACAAATGAACAACTCATTTTTCTGTATAGATCTCAGCAGCTACTTAATGTTTTCATTAATGATTTTTTCAAGTCTGTTTTTATGTCTTTTCATCATGTGGGTGCATTGGCTTTTCATGTAGTGTTTTTTGTTATTTTGGTACGTTATAACTCGGTTCTTAATGAGCTAGGCATTTTTAGCTATTGTTGTGGTAGTTGTTCTAATGATGATTCCACTCATTATTATTTACACTCAAGCAACAATGGGAGGTTGGGTAGTGGATACATTGGAAAGTTTTAAATTTTCCTTGGGAAATCTTGCCTTGGGGAAACGTCATTTGGTGAAGTTCAGTAAAAGCGTTACAATATTTTATATGCAGTTGGCATATCCGTTTTATCAAATTCGTAGAGAGACGTTTATCATGTTTTGCCACCATGCTCAGGACTACGCAATACAGTTGCTTTTGTTGTAAGTGGGTCGCAATTCACGAATAAAATTTTTTTTTTGCGCAAACTTGATTCGCTCATTGACAAAGTGCATATATTAGCACACTATTTTGATGAAATAAGAGTAAAATTAATTTATTTGGCTTGCATAACTTTACTTGTTGAAAATTCATTGAATAAAAACAAGCAATTCAGTTGGGTATTGTAAACCGCTAGGAGAGTGTACACAATACTGAGTTGGAATATGAACAGCTTTAAGCTTACTTTTTCCGAATCACATCAACTAAATTACATTTTGCAGTGTTTATATTGTCACTTTGCTTGGGATGCATTGCTCAACCTGGGCTAAATGTAAACCATTGATTGGCAAGCTTGAGTCTGCTTCGAGGCACTTGACTTTTTAAGCGACTCGACTGCTAATCAGAACCTGATTGGATGACATTCCGATACCTGACTACTTGAACCATACTGAATGATAAATAAGTATCACAAATGATCCAAATATTCTCGCATCATATATTTTTAAATAAAGGCAAGGATTTAAAAAAACATTCATTCACACTCTAATAATAACTGCTGCATAATAGTAAAAATTTCACAGCTGCAAACTTTCTTGCTGCAAAAAAAATATAGCTAAGAATACTGAAAGCGCGCAACCATCTAACACATTTTTATGCGTCACCTAACCGCATACACAAGTGCACAAATTAATTTTTAAAAAATTAAATATTTGTCTCCTCAGTTCCCAACGCATCCAAAAATTTGCAGAAGCCGTCGCGTAATATTTAAGCTGCTTATCGTGAAATGCGTCAGAGCTTTTTTGATAATAAAAAAGTAAAAGGCTTCAGTAATGAACTTATGGGAATTTGTTTCAGGAGGCAACGTCAATTTTGTGATAAAATTTTAATCACTTGAATGACACTATCATTGCGCGCAACAAACACTGGTGAAAAATTTTACACTATACGCTGGTACTGATTGCAGAGCAAGTAATGCGCTTCAAACGGTGAAGCAAAACAAGATAATTACCTCATATTCAAAGTAATGTTATCTGCAATATAAAACAAATAATAGATACTGTGCTATTGTTGATTACAGTAGTATGACAAAACCAAAGATAAAAAAAAGATAAGCAATGTAATCGACATGAAGCGAGAATATGAAACAATTTTATTCATTGTCATAATTACTCTGTGAAAAATCAAACATATTTTTGCATTGTAACATAACTAGCGTATTTGTATTTTTACCAAATATTTTTCCTTTGAGTTGAGGTTTTCAATTTTTCTAGTAAAAGCTTTCCTCAGGACTGACAAAAGTTTTGAAATGGAGAAGTGGCAACTTGACCATATTAATCGGACCATGGTAGCACTTTGTATCACAACAGCTTGTAATGAACGCTTCCTTAACGTTTTACTCGCTGAAAAAGTTCTAACATCGACAGAACTAGACGAAATCGTGAGTGTATAAAATATTACATAATTTAGATTTAATTGACGTACTAATTAGAAAATTTGTCAAAAAGGTTAAGAAAGGCGTTCATTCTTATACTAATTAAATACCTATGTACGAATTTTTTTTCCTGCACAGCGAGGTCTCCCGAATGACGAGAATAAACTAAAGCTTTTCAGCATCCTTGCCACCAGATCTATTGGATTCCATGCTTTGTCTTTTGCTTTTGCAAAAACCAAGCAAATTCTAGCGTTTGAACTAATGATGAAAGGATATGCCAAACATTTGGCGTTAATGTACATGACCGAAAAACATGATTTAAATCTTGTTAGTAAACGAATTTTGCCAATTCTTACACGAAAATTTTTTCAAGATTTGTGGAATAGTCACCGAGAACAATCAGGATTTAAAGAGTTTCAGTTTGTGCGAGACACCATTCCCGAACCCATTTCCGAATACATCTCGAGAAAAGTATCGAAGGAAGTCGAAGTTGATCCGAAAGTATTTAAAGAGGACTGCAAGGACATATTTGTGTTTAAAAACATTAGTCTATATGTGTTGCAGAAGATACTACAGTGCGACGAAATAGTATCCTATGACTCATCAGTGGGAAAAATTTTCACCTGCCGCTTTGTTCATGTGCAGAATGATCGTGAATGGAAAATTATCAAGTTAAGAAGTGCCAAGGCTGCAGCTCATTTGATAAATTTTGTACAACAACAAAGACAATTTATCTTGGAGGATACCACAAACATGTCAGAAACTTTTCGATTTTTGAGACATACAATTAACCCTTCTTGTGAAATATATGAAGAAATTGTCTTTGACAGTGTTCATCAAAATTCTGCACTTTCTACTCTCTTTGTGTCCAATATGCCTGGATCAGGAAACAGTTCTCTGCTTGCCAACTTTGCTCGCTCGATCATGCAAAAATGTCCGCAACGCTTTGTTGCGTTTATCAATCTGCATAAATTTTTTTCAGAAAAATCAGAAGAGCGTTTTGTAGGCAATTTTGGCAAACGGTTTTTTCTTGAGGTGCTGGAATATGTATCAAAACCTCGGTTTGGGTTCAACATACTGCAGATCTTTCGAAAGCTAGAAATATTATCTTTGGACCTGTTTGTGGATGGATTTGATGAAATTTCTGCTAATCAAAGACGCTTGGTTGTACATTTTCTTGAGGATGTAGGCAACTGGCCTAATACTAGAATTTTTCTGGCGTCACAAGAGCAGTGTAGAGTTGAGCTTGAATTTATAACTGGGAGAGTTTCCTACCAGGTGCTTCCACTAGAAAAGTCTAGAAGGATTGAATTGGTGGTAAATGTATGGAAACGAATGAAAATAAGTGATAACTCCTACAAACTTTCTAAATTTGCAAAAAACTGCCTCACAAAATTTCAAACGGTATGTCGACAAGGGGAATCCGATATTGGAGGAACTGCTCTGCAGTGTCGATTGCTCGCCCAAGTTTTTTCTGAGGCTGCAAGGCAATACTGCTCATTTGAGCAAAATCCTATTCTGGATGAAATGTGTCAATTCGAAAATCTTCTTCCCGAGCAGTATGAAAAATACCTTGCTACAAGATTTGAAAAATATAAATTACAGCTCAATTCGTCTGATGCTTGGAATGTACAGAAATTCATAACTTGGATGGCTCTGAGCATCACATTTCCGAATATTGCAGAGAAATTTGTAACATGGTTTCCGAGTTCCAATATTTTGGATAATGTAAATTTCTTCACTGCCGGACTGCTGCAGAAATCTTCCAAAGACAATGGCGTGGTTCCCCAGTTTTATCATCGTGGCATGGCAGAGTATCTTACATCCGCGTTTTTTGTCTCGGCACTAACAAAGTCGAATTATAGTTTCCCTATCCCAGATGAATTCAGACAAGAAATCAAAACATTTGTTGCTGAAACAATCCCTGACGTATTACAACCAAATAACTCTATCTTTAACGGTAAAAAGATAGCCTGCGTAACATACGTTGCTTTCTTTCTTAACTACGCATTGAAAAAGGAGGGAATACTTCATCCACGTCAAGAGGCACAAAAAAAATTACAATTGGAACCGAAAAGAAAAATTTCTGTTAGTACAGAAAGTGATCGTGACAAACTGCTGCAATCCGTGTCTCATAATACTGAAACTGTGATATCTATTACTAGCAAGAAGTTAGGAAGAGGTTCCGGTGACACAATTGTGTACCAAGGAACATTTGGGGTTCCACCGCAGCAAGCCGCCGTCAAAGTTTTGTCAATATTTAAGGATAAAGTTAAGGCTTTTGAAGAGATCGAAAAAATGATTAAATGCCACAAACATCCAAACATTGTTCGCTATCTTGCATGCAATGAAACATCAGAAGGCATTCTATTAGCGCTTGAGCTTTGTGACGGAACACTGGAAGAATTGATCGAAAATGAGATATTCCGCAAAAGTGTTGATGATAAAGTCAGTCAAGTCAATCTGACAGATATTTGTTTCCAAATTACAAGTGGCCTTGCATATCTTCATGAAAACAATTTGATTCATTGTGATCTGAAGCCTAGCAACGTTCTTGTCCTGTTTCTAAACTCGAAACTTTTGGTGAAAATTTCGGATTTTGGAATCAGCCGGTTTCTCGATGACCAGAGAAGCAGTCGGACGTTT